>JADKLZ010079500.1:0-13193 GCA_021533235.1 Biomphalaria straminea | reverse complement strand
GCCAATCTCATGACTTTCCCACTGATAAAACAACGAACCCTATCACAGCCAATCCTGACGTCCAGAGTTACCGTCCTGCCTATCTGACTGGAGAAAGCTAATTACGTCCTCAATAGCAACATACCAGAGGTGTTTCCTCTAAGATTTGAACTTATGGTTAAATAGAAAACAAAATTACGTATATTCAACGCGATGGAATTAGTCTATTTTAGTATATAAATTAAATCTTCAGTAACTCATTTTTTTTGCTATTGGTTTAAAATATGTACGGTATTAATTTTAAATACATTTTTCTTTGTAGTTAAATTATTTTGGATGTTAATGTCTATATATACAAAATTTTCTATGTAGGCCTACCGTATTTAAATAGTCTGGACAACTAATTTTTTTTTATATCTAGATTGTGCGTTAACTATTATAGAAAATTTTAGATTTAAATTTTCAGATTTAAAAGAAAAGAATATATTAAATCTGCGATTGACATTCAACTATTGGATTTACTTCTAGGTAGCGTAAGGTCAAGCATAGAGTCGCCACTTGTCAGGGGTTCTCAATTATTTTCTTTTAAATGTTTAGTAATAAATTGTCTTATTTTGATTACAAGTGACCCAATACCACAAATAGCTTAGGGCCTTATCAAGTCTAAATCCGGCCCTGTCTAAAACCACACCAGCTTCTAATAAGAGGAGACGCAAGATGTGTTATCTTCGAGATTATAGAAAAGCTAGTTTGTAGTTGCTTTATTCAGATTAAAATATATATCTGCTCTGAATTTTAATTGGACCAATTATTAAAAAAAAAAACGAACGGTCACGTGATAATATTGATAAAACACGAAAAAAAAATGTCACGTGATAAACATTATTGATTAAGATTAGATCGTATTTTGTATAGAAGAGATAGCGAAGCACTTGACTCAATGTTGTTTGTTTACGATTGGTGAATGAGGTCCATTCTAGTTCCTAGCGGCGTTGCTAATAAGTCAGAATTCGTTATATTAAAAAGTGAAAGCTTATAGACTGCCTATGAACGAATATAGGTCTTCTTATGTGGACCTTTATTTCAAAATTTGGTCAGCCAGTCAGCTAAAGAGAATGACTCTCTTGCAATAAGCTGTGCCGCCTCTGAATGCCATGTCCACTTTTGTACAAGTGTTTGTCTACATACACACTTCCGTTCTGATGAAAGCTAAAAAAAAATTCATGAATGAACCTTTCAGTAGCAGACGCGAGAGATGACCAATGGTCTAAGGTTTCACTAAGAGGCTAATCTGTCCTTTGTAAATTAAGCTCCTGCTGTTTGGCAGACTTCAGTGTGAACTTTAATACATACGATTATCTTATCACACTTATCGTACCATCTGAATTTAGCACATGCACACGGATAATCTCAAGATATAAACAGCTATGATGGCGCACATTAATAGCCGTGATGGAGCACATAAACAGCTATGATGGTGCACAGGCTAAAGTCTTAGCGTATTGGTCAAATTAAAAAAAAAAGCAGAGCAGTGGATCAAAGCCCACACCATGTTTTCTAAAAACCAAAATGGACTAGCTGTACTATTTTGTATAGCATGTGTGACTATGTATCAGGTAATAAGCTTCATTTTTTTTATAACTGTATTATTTTATATTGAAATCAATATTCTGCCAGAGATATATTTATTGATGAAGTGATTGTTTGAATAAACTGTTCAATGACGTGACTTAAATATATAACACAGCCGTCTGATAGTACGATATTCTTACTAAAAGAAAGACTCCAACGAATTTATTGTAAATTTCGGTCTAATCAGTGCAATCGTAACTTAAACAGGTTACAAATATATACACATAAGTTAAAAAAAAATAGAAAAAAAAAAACGAGGTCAAATTAAATATCAGAAACAGTAAAGTTACTTTTTTAATAAGTTTTCTTGTAAAGATTAGTGACTGAATTAAAAAAAATATATATATCAGAAATTGTTCTACTTGCATACACCCAAACATACGCATTAATTTCTGCTTCGTAGTATATATACTTCTATAATTCAATATATTGAACAATTAAATAAAAATACTTTTAAAAGATGTGGTGTATAATGTAGTTGTATCAATATTTGTTTGGATTAATCATGTATACAATTTGTAACGTATCTAGAGTAACAAATAGATATCTGTGGGAGTGAAAATATTTTTATTAATTGTTTTTGTTTAGCGCTATTTTAGACATTAAGCTTTCTAAATGCGTTATGATCCTATCAATTGTCAATACACTAACCACTGTGTCTACGAAGTGCTTATGGAAATAAAAGGTTTCACAGCTAGCTATTGTTAATTTAAAGCTTTCCACCACATCTGTCAAGTATAATTTCTTTCTATTGCTCAAATAACTAAAAAATACCGATAATTAATTAACTAATTGATTAATTTGTGTTATTGACTCTTGAATTGTCAGGTATAAGAAATAACAGTGCAAATTTCAACTTAATCCGCGATTGGTTGAGAGAGAAAAACCGTGTACAAAATTGTGCCAGACAGACAGACAGACAGAATAAGTTGATATAAGCTTTGTTTTAAAAAAATGAATGACAATCCAAACTCTGGACTTCAAGACCACAGCAATTGTCCAGATCACGTTGACCACTTCATGTTATTGTTAATAATGAAAAGCAGATGTCACATCCATCAAATAATCAGCAATTCCATAGATGTTGACCTCTATTGTATGTTGTTATCAAATTTATTTCATCTACTTTAGAACCCTCTAAATTATTAATTTTTTTATTATAAGAAAATATGTTATGTCAGTTTAGAGGTAGAATATTACAATACCTCTTATAAATTGATAAAGGCGTCTAGTTAGGCTAGTCAAATAAAAACGATTATTTTCGTCTATCTTTTCTTCCTTCGTACTTGATGACATCATAGTCGTGACGTATCGAGACCTAGAAGGCCTGATTGACCTGTGACGTCACAACCTATGGGCAGTTTAGACGTCGAATGTCAGTGCTCAAGCCTTATATAACGCTTGGTCTCGGTCGAATCCGCTCCAGGCCAACCACGTGACAGTCTTGCATCGAAATCCTATCAGCCATTATTATTTGCTGTACTGCAGGAGTTTTTTTTTGGGCTAGGTCTATTAATAGTTTTAATACTCTACTTAGCTAGGGAAAAGTCTGAGACTTCAAGTCTTTTCTTTATGTAAACTGAACAGATTTTTGCGTATTCGATCCTCTAGATCAGTGTTTCTCAAACTTTGTATAAAATTGAACTCTCCTTTTTTTTTTAGGTCGGATCATTTCCCATTTGTTTAAATAAAAAAAAATAGTACAACAAAATTCTCAATTTAGATTTTTAAAATTATTTTCAAGTAGAAAGCTATGATAAGGTATACAGACATAAGCATAAAAAAATGAAGTTTTATGACTTTGGTGGAATCGTGTACTGTTGGCGGGTGTAGCTTCTTAATATCAGGCACGATTATTGATAGGTTGAATTTTAATATCTGGTGAGGTATCAAGCCACCTACATATAGGCCTATACTTTGACTTTGTTGCAAGATAATTTTTTAAAAAGGCCTGCTTCTCAAAATAGAGGTTGTAGGAAATGAAAATACTTTATATGAAGGTAGAATTGAAATATTAATTTACACTTAAAGACAAACTCGGTCAGAAACCATTTAATGGCTGATCTTTGTTTAAAATTAAAGTTAGAATATAGATTAGTTAAAATTTCGTAACAATGTTGTTATTGATGTATTTTTGTTACCAATAAGAACTAATAAAATCAATTTTTCTTTTCTATTTCCGAATAATTCATGTGTTTGGCCTACTAGTAAATTGCTCCAATAGTTCCGCGGAGCACAGTCTAGAAAATGTTACATTAGAATCAAGTTTTTTTCATGCTTACTTTTTCATAACAATTTTTTACACAAATCTATAACTTTCTTGAAAATGCATAGAGTATTCTATTATATGTTTCTTCTTAAACATAAGCAGAATGAGAATATCTTTTATCACTATTTGTATTGACTAATTAAAATATTTATTCTTTTGCATTCAGAGCGTTACGGCAGCGACATATTACCGCAGCAGACAATATAAAACATACGCTCCTTATAGAGCAGCGACCAAAGACAGCGGCTCAATGTTTCATAACCCTTCAAAACATAGAGCTGCCACTTCTACATCTTCCACAACAGCCAGAGAGGCTTTTCAAAGAGAAATTTATCCCGCAAACAAGATAGAAACAAAGCGGCAGGCTTCAACAACGAAATTATATCAGCCGATATCAACAATGAAATTAGTGAAACCGACACCATGGCCTCCTGATATAAAGAAAACTGCAGTAACGCAAAAACTGAATCTGATGACGCAGCCTTTAAAAGTCAATGGGACAACAATAAAAACATTGACGGGAAATTCAACTACGACTTTCAAAGCAGACGACGTTAGTCTGACCAAAGGATTGTTACGGTATACGGCTTCCCCTGATTATAAAACCAATGACAAGATAACATCAGCGCAACATAATGCAAGCAAAATTTATCCTGAGAGTCGTATCTTTACGTCGCATGGCTTAGCATCCTCAAGGATTACAACGCCAATTACTCAATATTTTACTTCCGCTAAGCAAAAACATAAAAACAATCAGGATGATATAAAAACTACAACTTTGTTCAAACGAGACAATTTGGAGGATACTCCCAACACACCTTCAACAAATAAAATGTTTCCTTTTTCACAACCTACACATGATTCAAATACACAATTACCTTCCATTGACAAGGGAGATAAAATGGAGAGCACCTCTTCAAAAAATAAATTTGTGACTAAGGATAGCTTAAAACATAGTGTTACGGAGGCTAGCGACACTTTTGCTACATTCTCTGACAGTGTCAGAAGCAATGGTAAAACCACACAATCAAATGGTGGATTCGGAGAGGAAACGAAGGACTCTACATCTAGGAATACTAAAAGCAAAACATTGAAGCCCATGCTAAATATAGACCATACCGAAACGTTTTGGCATAAGCGACTGTATTCTCCTGGACTTACAGCTGTGACTAGTGGAAGTACTGACGTTGCGACGGTCTCCAAGTCATTGAGGAACTTTTCTAACGAAAGAGATGTAAGCACATTGTCCTACAAGACACCGTCGCGGTCAGAACCACTTAGAGCAATAACAGCTCATAATAAAGGTATAATATCTTCCAGTAGTTTAACGCCTGAAGCCAACGAAAAACAAAATATTAAGTTGGAATTCATAACCCAGAAGTCCTTGGATGGTAGAACGCATTCCAAGTCTAGCGCAACGCTTCACCCTTTTGAAAACGTGGGAAATAATTTTTCCACAACCGGCGAAACTTCCACGTTAAACAAACAAAGCCAAGTGGATACAAACTTAATCAGCAGATTTACAACTGCTACCATCAGCTCCAAAGAAGTCACCACACGGGAAAGATCAACAGCCACAAGCATCTCTACAATACCAACGCTGATAAACACATCTACAAGACCTGAAACAGAAGGCGACAACATCAGGAAAGATAACAGGGACAAAAGTTTCCTTCCAGACAGAAAGGAAACACAGACTACCATCGGCAGACATAGCGGAGATACGACCACAGCAACAACTAAGACTTCAGGTGAGCTTAGCCAGAATTCTGTACCATCAAGTTTTTCAACTCCACCTAACACAACTACGTCTAAAGTAAATAACAAACTGGCATCTAGTACAGGTCAATACAGTCGCCCCACACACACGCGCCTTACTATACCCTCCAGTTGGCCAGGATTCACTTCCGTAAAAAAGGCTCTTGAAGATGACGGATCTAGAAGTTTAAACATGATATTTGGCCAAACGTCCACTTCCACTAGCAAAGCTACAACACAAGCTCATACTAATGCGACAAAACTTCCTGTAATATCTTCAACAAAAGCCGCTATGAATTCTACTTTGTCAGATACATTTATTAATACAACGGTCCGCTCAGTATGGCACGATACAAAGTTTTATGAATTAAAATTAAAAGAGTATTTTAAAGCCCTGGAAAAAAAGTATAAAAATGCTTCTGCTGCACCAGAAGAAAAATCCACAAATGTAGCGCTCTCTGAAAGTAGTTCTGACAAAGTCCAACTAGCAACTGATGCCTCAACAATAGCCGATGTTTCTAATAGAAAAATAAAGACACATCTATTTCCTAAAGATGATTCGGAGGGGATATGGAACAATAACAACTTTAAGGATGATAAAAACCTCGAGAGAGATGTGTCATCCAGTCTTAAAAACGCAATGTCACCAGGTCCTAACTCAAAATCTAACATAGAACACTATGCCAGAATAACGTCACCAGAAACTACTTCAGAATCCGAGTTTCTGACATCAGTTGAAAATATGGCCACTACAAATAGAGTAACGTCACATGAGAATTTACGCACGCAAACGCATCAAAGTACTGCGAAATTTAATGTGAAAGTTACAGAGATACCGGAAATTGTTTCAAACTTACCAGTAACCAGAACTACGGTGGTGGATGAAAAGATATCGCCGTCGATGACTAACGGTGTTGACAAATTTACTAAAGTCATATCGACAAATGTTAAAGAGAACATAGCAACATTAAAAGTAAGCAACACACCGGAAGATTTAGCTAAATCAACATTCTCATTGCAAGAGGTGTCAGAAACATTTACTCCAATACACACCAGAAAGATATTTGCTAGCCCAACAGACAGTTTGAGTAGCAGAGCCTCAGAGAAGGCTCCAGAGTTTTCTACTTTATCATTGTTAGAAATGAAAGGAAATAAAATGGCGGAATCGACAGAGCCAATGGCAAGCACTCCGAAACGTTTGGTTGCAGAAACATCAACTACCACTCCAGAAAGTTTACTTACATCAACGCCACCTATCTCTCCAAAAAGTAAGACTACAGCACCAGCATCAAGTACAATACAGTCAACTACAACCTCGAGCAAGTCCAAGCCGATAACTTCTGAATACTCTGAGACAACAGCGTCGACATCTCATAGTAAACTTCAACCTTCTCGCACAGTTTCAAAAATAGTTATAAAACCATCAACTTTACCCAACAGAGCAGCAACAGTCCCAACAATCTCATTCACAACAAAACTGTCGTCTACTAGTTTTTCAAACAGCACTACAACAGCAACGATAACTCCAAAAACAACACGGACTTTTTCAAACGTATTTAACGAACCACTGACATTCTCAACATCTTCAGCATTAACTCAGAAAACATCCAAAACTACATCAGAAACAGCCACAAAAACATCTATCACATCAAAAACACCAGAAAATAAACCATCAAGTTTAGCACCAACATCAAAAAGATCAACGACTACTTCCGACCCAACAACAGAAATCATTACATCAACCTCAGCAGTACCTTCCGAACCATCAACAGCAATACTTACATTAATAACAAAAACAGCCCCATCAAACACAACTAAAACACATAATATAACACAATTTATAACAACAGAAACAACAGCAATAAAAACCGAGCTTTCTGTAACAGATCAGATAAAAACAGATTCATCTACAAAATCCGAAGCATTGACAAAAGAGCTTTCTCCAAAAACCGAAACATTTCAAACAGAGAAATCTACTCAAAGCAAGGCGATTACACAAACATCTAGTATCAAGACATCACTAAAAATTGATTCAGTGACTACAGAATCACTCAAAACATCAAATACACCATTTACTAATATGCAGGCAATAACCAATGAACTATTTACAACAATATCTGCAAAACCAACATCACCTAGTACTGATAACTCGTCGAGAACAAAGTCGACATATTTTCCAACACTTCTAGAAACTAAAGAAAAATCATCCTTTCTGCCCTACACGACAAATACCATCTTCATCACAACAACACAACCAACATCACTGCCCGATTCAACTGAATCTATCGGTACATCAACATCAACATTGCAGCCCGATTCAGCAGAATCTATCAGTACATCACCATCAACATCTCAACCCAATACAACAGAATCTATTATCACCCATCCCGATACAACCGAGGCTATTATCATACAACCCAATACAACAGAGTCTATTATCACAGATCCCGATACAACCGAGGCTATTATCATACAACCCAATACAACAGAGTCTATTATCGCCCATCTCAATACAACAGAATCTATTATCACACATCCCGATACAACAAGATCTATTATCACATCCCCATTGCCAACACCGCAGCCCGATACAACAGAATCTATCATCACAACATCATTATCAACACCTCAGGAAGTCCTCCACATAGGTAGTCCATGTTCTCCAACAAGAGACCGTTGCTCCATGTCTGTCAAGGACACTGTGTGTCTAGACTATAAGTGTACATGTACATGGTACGCTTACCCTGTCAATAATGTCACATGCAAAAAATGTGAGTATATTATCTTTATGATAATAACTATAAGTATTGATTTAGCTGTTCTTTTTCCAGATTAAGAAATAAAAACTCTCTATATTTAAAAAACAAACTAATTTCCAGTAAAAAATTAAATATAAAAAAAAAATTAATATAAATGGGAGCCTAGTCAAGACACTTAAAGAAATCCTAATAAAATAACCAGAAAAAAAAAAGATAAAAAAACACAATTGTTATTCCATATGATAGTATAAATAAATAAATATAAATAAATGCCTGGTCGAGCGGTTTGCACGCTGGACTGTCGTATCGATTTACCGATGGTCTCGGGTTCAAACCCTGCCCGCTCCCATCCCCCGTCGTCCTGCGGGAAGTTTGGAGTAGGAAATAACTATCTTCAACTCTGAAGGAATTTCCGAAACATGTAAAACATTTTAAAAACAAACAAACATATAAATAGCCTACTTTTTTGAAATAAGTTTTATTATAATCAAGAAGCTTTCAGTGTAATCGTCACTTTAAATTAAACTTTAGCGTTTTTGTGTGACATTATTTCCACAGATTCAACTGATGACTTCACACAGGTCCGTATTCTCCAAGTCACCAACGACAGCATACTGCTACAGCTGCCCACAATTATGTCCCCAGACCATCGTAATGTTTTGGACACTGAAATAACCTGGTCATCGCCAAGCTTCTCCACTTCAGTATGGACACGTATGTCCACTTACCATCTGACCAGTCTGGTACCTGGCACAGTTTACACAATCAAAGTGCAGATTGTAATGAAGTCACACCAGGACAACTCTAGGACGTTACAAGTGGACTTTCCCTTGTTGTCAGCCATGACAGGTACATTTAACAATAACTTGTATCAGTATTTCCCAAAGTTTTTCCACAACGGAACACATCACACATTCTGAATATTTAGCGGAGCAATTCGTTTTTTTTTTTTAGGTTTTTTTTTAGAAAGGTTAAATCACATCATGGACAACTAGTTAATTATTCCAGTAGTTCGTGAAACACCTATTCAAGCTTCGAGGAACATAGTTTGGAAAACACTGGCCTATATTGAGCTGCATTTGGTTACTCTTTCATTTTATTCTAATCCACAACACCTTCTGTCCTTATCTCCACTTCTCCATTGAAATTGAAATTGAACAACAACATATTTATGTTTATAAACTAAAGTGACTTATTTGAACCTGAACGAAGTTTAAAGAAAGATCTTGTAATCCTGGGGGAAAACGGATATAGACTACCAAAGAAACGATGAGGTTATTCCGCTCTATTATCAGCAGCAGACGCCTTGGCTGGCTCGGCCACGTTCGCAGAATGCCAGTAGGTAGGCTACCACAAGATATACTGTATGGCGACCTTATTGAAGGCAGGAGAGCCGCTGGTCGCCCACTTTTACGGTATACAGATGTGTGAAAACGTGACATGAAGCTATTTAAAATCGACACTAGCAGCTGGGAAGAGGTGGCACTGGATAGATCCACATGGAAAGAGAGCATAAGAGAAGGGTCTCGGATTGCAGATGCCATACACAACAGAAGCAGAAAGAAGGCTGAAAATGTAGCTCCGCCTGGTGATTTTATATGCCCAACCTGCAACCGCAGCTGTGTATCAAGGATTGGCCTCTTTAGCCACACAAGAAGTTGCAAAGGGAAAAGATCGTCTCACGAGACGTAAAATGCCACAGATTTGGTTTAACATTAAATATGTAATATTCTGAACTAGAGGACACATGCTCCCCAGTATTTCCGGACAATTCTATAAGTGTAGAAGCAGAACAGAAATAAACTTTGTGAAATGAAACTCTTTTTCCCGACCTGGAATCAAGAAAATATTGAACACTCACAATAAATACACAATTTAATTTAATTTCACTTGTAAAGTCACAGAAGTAGACATAATAAACTTATTTTGAATAACTCAACGGCCCCCCGCTTGTTGTCTATCCGTGTTTATAAGCCCAACTCCTCAAAAACAGCTAGAAATTTCGATGTGTGTTATGAGCAAGGTATAGTTTGTTTGCTCGAAGCTAATTATTTGTAAACAACATATTTATGCAAACAATACAACTTTGTGGCGTAATTATGAGTATTTTCTCTTGCTATAAATATCTTATTTCTTCAGACCACGAGACCTTGACGCGTACATTACTGTGAGTGACATCCTGATGGGAGGAAATTTTTAGCGGACCCCCCCACACACACACATATACACAGGCAAATACACACGGCAGTGGTCAGTAGTGGTGTAGCATGAAAATGGATTCTTTGTCATATCCTGCCAACCAGTTGAAGTGAAACGAGTTATTTCAAACAGGGCGATGGAAATGAAATTTATACTAAGAGACAAAATCTTGACTCTTGACTCTTACTATATTCACAAATCGAACTATGCCACATACCCAAAACAAAATACCCTTATTCATTATAATCGTATTAACTAATAATTATTAATTAATATTTAAATCTTATTAATTTAAGACAACCAAACAAGATGAAATTAGATACAATAACGTCTGATTAATAAAACATTCTGATATCAACATTTCAGATCCACCGGAAGCAGGTGAGTTTTATGGTGACAGCGGGCAAAACGGCATTTTAACATTCCGACCTCCTGGTGGACATTTTGACGGATGTACCGCTTCATTGGTGGAATTAGATTGGTTCAACCAGTCTGTTGGGTAAGACACATGATAGTTTGAGATTAACACGCCTAAACGAGCCTGATTGAATGAATTCTTAATTACTATTGATCAATAAAACCCTTTGTCTAGTTCGATGATAAGATAAGCCGTGGGTTTTTACTAGATAAGATAGACTCAAACGAATACTAGTTTTGGCATTTTTATTCCTACATTGAGCAGTGCAAGAGGCACACATCTGTTGACAATTTTCTTAAAAGAGATCATTGTTAAATATATTACTGAACATTCAACAATTTAACAGCTTTCAAATGATTTCATCTATGTACTAGGCTTATTGTATTAATAATTTCGAGTTATCAAATACTTTTTTGCTGGGTTCCACATGGAGATGATTGCTTTGACCACTTTCCAAGTTTTCTTGCTATTTTAAAAAATGATCTGCACACTATTTTTTCTATTCTGTTAAAGTCTTAAAGAGACATTACCCGCCTCATTAAGTCTTAAATTCGCTGTTCATCCTTTCTTTAGCTCACTCTTACTTCCCAAGTTGTAGCTTCTGAAATACAGTCTTGTTTTATTCTTATTTAATTTAATTTGACCTTATTTTATACATGTGTCATTTTAATTTGTGGGACCTCCTAGATACACTCAGTGGACAAGCTTTAACTGCACACATCTGAACGTTGACCATCCCAAGCCCGGCAACAACTACATAGTGAGTGTGTGTGTGAATGTCAGTGATGGTCACTTGGTCACCAAGTCCAGCAGCTGGAGGACTTACTTTGTATCGCTCACCGGAGGTGGTAAGTGGACAAAAAACATTTTTAAAAACACGTTGGACCAGCAGTAGGCAGAGCTGACCGATTCCTCCAAATTTCGCCGTTCAAGGGCCCTGCAATATACATTAAGCACATCACTATCAGTCATGGCTTTTGTTACAGGCTTTTAAAGATGTAAGACTTAAAAAGGTTAATATAGTCAGTCTATCGTATGGTTGATGTCTAATATTGATGAGCTGCTTCCTATGCATGTTGTATAGTAAATGTAGTTATAATCATAACTTAATGATCTAATTAATAATAACGGTTGTAAAATAAAAATTAGAAGAGGGACATAACTATCATACATTAAATTGGGCCCCGCAATTCGTAAGGCCGGCCTAGAAAACACATAGATAGCTTTATTTATATTGCCACTCTAGTAGTATTGGGCGCTTAATTGACGAAAAGACACAACAGAATTAATAATTACAACTAGCAGATGCAGCGGATATTCGCATTGTAGATTTAACGGTTAAAATATTAATCCAATTTACTAATCTTAAATGTTGATATTGCTGTTTAACCGTTAACAGTATTAACTTTAGAAATTGATTGTATATAGCGCTACTTTCATGCTTACAGCATGCACAGAGCGCTATGGTCCAATCTCATTTGTGGACCCGTGGAGGAGGAGGGGGCTATATATGGGATAAGTTTTATCCGTGCTTCCTTTGGGCGCTCAGCAAGCACAACTCTGCTGGAGTCGGGGGTCGAACTCTGGTCCTCTATATGGAGGAGGTGTGTAGGGTGGAAAGAGTTCAAATGGCAACATTTTCATATTATTAATTGGTAACAGTTAACAAGTTGATATTGCTAGCTTTTAAAATGTAAATTCTCATCTGTAAGCTGTTGATCCATGTGGACATTTACCTTACAATCGTGCATTACAAATAACAAGCCCTAACAAGTGTTGTATGATTCTCTTGTTAGCACCAGGTATGGTGGAAGATCTCACAGTGACCAATATAACTAGCACATCGGCCCTAGTCACGTGGTCAGCCCCGAAAGTAACCAATGGCTATATCACTTCGTATGATGTCATTCTGAGGTCCACTAATTGGCAATGCTCTGCCACTTTGAATAGTGTCGTCAGAGAAATTACCTGGCAGTATGACCGAATGGTAATTCATTTCTTTTTCAGTTGTTTTGGCGTTGTAGATGTAAATATTTTTTTAAGTAAACATAAAATTTAAACTTTGCAGATGCTTTATTTAAGGATGATTCGATTTGCTTTCACTTGATACTGTCACAACTATGTCCTTAAATAAAAAATATTTTAGCCAACATTCTGACAACATAGCCCAACATCAGTC
>JADKLZ010079481.1:0-12594 GCA_021533235.1 Biomphalaria straminea | reverse complement strand
CGGCCGAGTGGGGGGGGCGATCGCCCCTACCGCCCCCCCTGGATCTGCCAGTGGGTTGGGTTGTTGTGCTGGCCACATGAAGACATCGTTAGCTGTGAGCCAAAGAAACAGATGACTTTTAAACCATTTACCCTATTTATTGTCAAGTCTGAATTGGGAACTAAAGTACGTAATCTATATATATATTCCTCTAAGTCTGAGGTCAAACAACAACATGCAAGCAAGCAACAGCAAGCAAGCAAATAGGGAAGATCCCATGGCGTACGCACCACGGTGTGAATGGACCCAATCCGCACTATTTCATTCACAAAATAGCATAGACATAAAGAAATATAGACCTGAAAAAGGAAGTAACTTCCTGTAACTTGAAAACACATGTATATATATCTACTATTGAATTATGATTTCTAAATTATGAAAAAAAAATTGCATGATCCTTAGTCTTAGAGATTAAACACAATTTAAAGACATAGATTCTAGACATAAAATGAAGTACAATGCACAAATATTTGTTTCATAAAACTCTCTCTTATGAATTTGTGTAGTGAATGGAAGGGAGGTTAAAAAAGTGAAAGCCGGAAGAGATTATAGGCCTATTGTGTCGTAAGACTCTTGAAACTAATCTAGATCGACATTTAATAATTTCCGGAGATTTCCAGGACTTTTTCGTAGGCCAATATTTAATAACATTTCATGAGATTTTCAGGGGCTTCTGGTAAATCAAGTCTAAGAGGCCACGGGAAATCTGTTATATGCTATAAAATGGTTTAATTTAATAATTTATACACCTAAAAATTAGCACGGGTCCATAGACATAAATAAATATAGACTGGAAAAAGGAATAGGTCCAATGAAAGTGCGGGACCCACTGCGGTCGCATATTTTGCAGTGCTTAAGGCCTGCCCTGGAAAATAGCGGCGTATGCTATGCCGCAGGTCGTCAAGAGGCCGCGGGAAATCTGTTATATGTTATAAAATGGTTCAATTTAATAATTTATACACCTAAAATGTAGCACGGGTCCAAAGAAAGTGCGGGACCCACTGTGGTCGCATATGTTGCAGTGCCTAAAGCCTGCCCTGGAAAATAGCGGCGTATGCTATGCCGCAGGTCGACTAGTATATATTACTCTTCTTATTTTTAAATTTGGATTTAAATTTTAAAAATGTTTATGTAACGCAAACGAAAAAAAAAATGTTATAAAATAGTGTTATATATGGGTCATTAAAGAATGTCATCTAAATGTGTACTAAATACATCAAACGTTTTGTATTTTTGCAGTACTTTATTATTTTCTACTGTTTAGTGTGGTGTTTTTAATTTTTGCATTTTTTCGTCTTCTTTTCGCAATTTAGTCATGATTGTTTATAATTCGCTTCAGTCACTGATGTCTTTAAGTGATGGAGCCTAAGATTAAATTTTGTAGTAGTTTTGGTCAAGTTGCATCATCATCATAATTATCGCTTTTATATATAATTCTTTTCTTAGAGGACCCCGAAAAGGGGAAAAGACGCTATTAGTTTATGTATGGCCTGTCTGTACATCTGTCCGTCCGTCCCGTTTAGATCTCATAAAAAAAGAAGAACAATTAAAATCGGCGATATTTTAGATCATTATTTTAGATCATTGAAAGTTCTGATGAAACGACTATTTTTTTTTTCTTTTCAGCAAGTGAACCGTCTAATTTTTAAACGTATATATGCAATCAATTTCTTTTTAAATTACACCCCTTTTAAATGAAAACCTTTAGTGGAAGTAAGTCTTATTCAAAAGTTCACAGGCTGCTTCATTAATAAATCAAGCTTCATTCATAGGAGGGAGTTGAAGTTGCGGTCCGCACCGGTTGACACCATTTTGGGGGTGGCGGCCAAGTTGGCAAAATTTTAACTTGGCAAAAGCAAACACATGGAAAAATTATAATAACGAAATCTCGAGATATGTGTCCAAATATTCCTAGACACATCTAGATGGTAGTTTAGGTAAATGACACAGGACAACGTTATACCCTTTCCTCTTAAAGTATTACAAAGGAAACAAGTTCATATAATGTTAAGTCCGTTTGTAATTTTAATTAAAATAGTATTGTAAAATTGCATCAATTTTTCGATAAATGTAATATACATTGGGGTTTACATTTGAGTTAAAATCAATAAAAGTAGGTAAACGATAAAAAAAAAAGACTTTGACATAAATGTATTTATCGTCCATTGGTGAATTTGATAGGGGCCGACTGTATCGAGATATTGTTTTGTTAGTGCACAAACTCTTTTTGTAATCAAGCCTTTATTGTTTAATGTCTGCGGTGTATTTTTTTCATGTAAGTTATGTCTAACGCTTTTCTATTTTAATTGTGTAATTAAACCAGTGGTTCCCAAACTTTTTTGTCTCTTGGACCCTTTGACATGTTTTCTGGTTTTCCGTGGACCCACTGCTTAAGCTATAATGAATTTTTGAAAATCCATCAATTACACATTTTCTTTAAATAATTTCCATGAGGAGTGAAAAAGTAATTGAAAACTACATTTTAAGTTGAATTTATCTATTTCACAATAAATGTAGTACCTAACTTGAAATTTAAACCCATTATGTAACAGTTAATATGTACCGTTAACTATCACAAAATTGGAAACTTTTTGTTTTTAAATGTTTACAAGCTCGACTTCCATTGCTACGGAGATTATTTTTCATATAGATATTTGTTGTTTTAGTAAAAGGTTTCACAAAGAGCTGTTTTCGTGGATTTCTTGAGACATAATAATTTCAATAAAAAAATACATCATTACCTGACAAGGTTGACCCGGCCAGCTGTATAGTGAAATATTTTTTTGCAGAAATATGTCGTTTGCAAAGTCTTACATTAGAAGAAAGAAATATTTAGCTATATTCCAACAGAGCTTAAGAATTTTGTAAACTCTTCTACAATACCATTGTTCTAACAGAGTTTTCATGGATTGTTCTCAGAAAGCCATCACAAACGAAGGAACTGGAATACTCATTGAATGGCCCGATGGATAAAAAATAATTTAAAAATTAAGATCATTATAAATAATGAGCTCTATGACAATCACAGAAAATAAATAGGAGCACTAGAGCTAACGGCTATCAGGCTAGCAAATCAGCAAATTTTACCAAACAGTTAAATTTTTTTCTTGAGTAATATAAAAAAAAAGTCCTTCAAAGCTTTATAAACTCTGATGCCTCCTAAATAAAACAACTCATGATTCCTGGACTGACGTTCGATGGTCACCTTGCCTGCTCGCATCTTCCGTCGGGAGGTTTGGGCTAGGATGTAATTATCTACAGAATCTTTAGGAATACCCAAAAGATTTTTTTACAAAAATGTGACCTTGTAAAGCTCAACAACAACAGCAATAACACTGTTCTCCAATGTTCAAATATAATGAAATAGAAGACTGACACACTTGCCAAATGTAACAAAACAAATACACACTTTAGCATCGCACTCTATCCGAAAGAAATGAAGAAACTAATAGTGAATTGTAAAAACGAGAAATGGATAAGCAAACCGTTATATTTTCCTTAAAATTTGAAAGCAAATATTTTTTCAATTGTAGATCTTTTCTCAACTTTATCATGGATTGTTCAATAGTTTTTCAAATCTTATCAGGGTGGCTTTGTCTACAACGATCCTCCAGTTTAGGTGGTTTCATGGTGTCGTTATATAAAATGTTAAATAAAAGACACATAGGTAATATAAGTTCGACGTGATAAGAAAAAAAATTAGAAATTAACACCACTGTCTATTTTATATTTAGATTCAACCATGTTAAATATTAGTTATCTCTAGACCAAATTGAGCTACATAAATGAGGTATTAAAATTAAAATATGTTTTTCATTAGAATATTATAATAAAAATTTAATGGCCTAGCTAAAATAAAATATAAATTATGTATATGTGTATGATATAATAGATGATTCCTTTAATGTGAGATTTATATTAAACTCAATTCCTTCTTAAATGAGATCCAGTCTCGTGGACCCCCATTTGCAAGTCATGGACCCCCAATTCTTTTTTTTCACTTTCGTGGACCCCCTGGTAGTCCTCGTGGACCCCTGGGGGTCCATATGGACCACTTTGGGAATCACTGAATTAAACTATAATATCGCTAAATAAGAATTTGCATATGCATATGATTGTGATTACAATAGCCTATAACACAGCTTTCTCTTCATATTGTAAGGTTAAGTTCCCCTTTCACACCTTTCGATCTATTGGACTAATGATTTAAGGGTCGCCTATTTCTGTGGCCTACGGTTAACGAGGGTGTCCTGTGGCCATCACAACGACCAACAGACTTTACTTTTCCCCAATCAATGTCAGGTACCCATTAGCGCTGGGTAGACTAAAAACGCCAAAATTACCGAAATTAAAAATTCCAGTCTTCACCAGCATTCGAATCCGGAACCCTCAGTTCGAAAGCTTTACCGCTCAGTCACCGCGCCTCTCATCATATACTGTTGCGATCGTTATCTTCAAAACAAAAATATAAAATATTCCGTAAATCCTTAGTCGTTTTTAATAAAAAACAAGATTACAAAGAGAGTTTGTAATGTCACACAAACTCAGAGGCGGCCTCTCAAAATCACTAATATTTTTGTTGTGATCGTTTAAAGAAATCGTAAAAAAATTGGCGTTATGTTTCACATTAAAGCAAACAGTGCAACACGTCGTCTTTAATAAGGTAGCGTAGCGTTAGGTGATCACCTAAGATCAGCAAAAAGGTTTCGGTCGTGAAGACCAAAACCCTCTCACCTCTTCCCCCCTAGAGACGTCACTGATCCAAGATATATCTTGAGATTTTATAATTATATTTTCCAATGTGTCTGCATTTTCCGAGTTATGATTTTTCCAACTTGGTGACAACAACCAAAATGGAGTCGACCGGTGCGGACCGCAACCTCACGCCGCCCCCAATGACGCCACTGCCTCAAGAAACCTACTTCTATCATATCGATTAATATATTGGAAATACGTGGTAGTAAATAAGAAAAATGAGCCCGCACAACTAAACTGGTTTTGCTTACGAACAGCATAGGTTAAATACACTATTACCCACTAGAATGCCTACTAATCCTAATAATAATCGCTCTATTTTCTTAGGAGGTTTAGACTAAATTTATATGCCCAACCTGCAACCTCAGCTGTGTATCTCGGATTGGCTACTTTAGCCCTACAAGAAGTTGCAAATTGAAAAGATCGTCTCTCGAGACGTAAAATGCCGCCGATGCCACAGATGTAGACTAGATCCAGAATATATATAAAATCTATATCTATAGGCTACAAGATCTAGATTTCAAGACTAGTTCTAGATATGGTTTATATCTAGATTTGCATCTAGGCTAGATATCTAGACAAGTTCTTGATGTAGAGCTAGACTTTATTTAGGCAGAAATAGAAATAGAATCTTTAGAACTAAAGTCTAGAATTAAATTTAAGACTAAAGCTAGAAGTGTAAGCTAGGCTAGAACTAGATTTCTAGACTAGATCTAGATCTATATCTAGATTCTAGATCTAGTTTAGATTTACATCTACACTCTTGATCTGGATGACTCTTGATCTGGATGACTATTGATGTGGATGACTCTTGATTGTAATTTACATTGTTGTCAAGTATATAGTGCTATTTGAAAACTGTGCGGTATAAAAGTAGTTCGTTTTTTGTTTTTTTTTTAAGTTACAATTGAAAAGAATTTCGTATTAATTTTTTTTTTTTCTTTTTTGAAAAAAATATTTGAATCAGTATTCTATTCCATGAGTTAGTTAATAAATGGAAAATCAATTTTATAATGATCCATTGATACTTTTTCCATTGTGACTTTGTGAGATATCAATGTTATTGTACCAATGCACCAATCTATGAATAAAGATTGATTGAATGGTAAATCATGTGACCTTTTCAATAAGACTTACTTACCCTGAAGTTTTTTTATTGAAAAGTACTGTAATTGTTCGGAAAATCTGTTTGCATATATTTTTTTTTTAAATTAGATGGTTCACTTTCGGAAAAAAAAGTAGCCATTGCACAAGAACTTTGAATGATCTTTAATATCATAATGTCCGATTTTCATTTTCTCTTCTAGTCTCTAAGATCTAAACGGGACGGACGGTCAGACGGACAGAATTTCCACACAAAACTATTAGCGTCTTTTCCCCTTTCGGGGGCCGCTAAAAAAATAATTTATTATACTAATATTTTATAACATTGTATGCCGTAATCTGATGAAATGGGATTCAACTACAGTTATCTTTGAACTTTCATTACCTGTGATCAGACATGACCTTCTTGCAAATCTACACGCTAGAGTGTGACAAACAGCCTATTATAGAAAAAGAATACTAACAACAATCTTTATTACATAATATATGTCTCAATGTTTCAGGTAATATTTTTGAACATTAAAGTATTTTAACTAAAATAAAAAGTTACCTAAGTAATTTAGAAAATAAACTTAAAAGTACTTAAATTAGTTAAGAGTTTAAAAAGTAGCTAAGGCACCAGAAATGTCTTTGGGAACATTCGGATTTTATGTTAGGACAAGAATTTGAAAAGAATAAATAAGCTACGATTTGTTGAAAGGGGAGGAGGCCAAAGTTTGTAACTTTACCATTACCTATCCTTTAGTCTCTTGGACCGTTGAAGCACAATGCAAGATTCGTCGACCGTCTTTCTCAATTCCCTTTGTCTTTTGACTTACAACCTTCTTAAATGGCAGGCCAGTTCATTCTGTTATGTTGTCCTTCCATTGTTTTCTCTGTCTGTCTCTTCTTCTTTTTCCTGGTACTGTTCCCTGAAGGAAGGTCTTTGCGAGCCCCAAAGATCTTGTAATATAGCTAGATATAGAGCGAGATCTACCTCTGACAATGTCTATTTCATTTTTAATTGGTAGCACTATTTCTAATGTCAAAATTAGTTTTGATGAAAAGAAATATGAAAAATACTCCATGACGCTAACCTTCATGATTACCTAGTTTACAGTATAAGTCCAGTGATCAAGCTTTACTCAAGAGCTAGTGGCAAATAAACACATTTTGACACTTTGCAACGCCTTTTATTAGCTTGTTAAGGGAAATTACTCCTGTCTTTACTATTAATCCAAAGTAGTGAATTCGCCATTATGTCACTGTCGACTAGTTTCAAACGAATTTCTAGAGCCTTTGGACCAATAAGGAAGACTGCGAAACCGTTGAATATTTCCTTTGCTAGCAGAAAGGCCGCCTTTATAAGATAGTCTAGTGGTGTGATACATAAAATGCTTCATCTAATTACGTCTTCTGCATCTCCAACCCTTTGCTTTTCTAGCTTGGGGGGTATTCATACAGCCTTTTGTTACGCTTAAAGCTTAATTAGCTGGTTCTCTATTAAGGTTTAGTGGCCTTCCATTAACTATTTTCTTAGCTGCATTTAATGGTCTTGTTCTAAAAGTTTCACGGTAAAATCTTACTGCTTGGGCCTGTATCGTAGTTTTTCAAGATCTGTCATAGAACCTTGATTTTAACAGGTAGACTGTAAATGATTACTTATCCGACCTTTTTTAAATACAGTGATCAAAACTGGTCTGTTCGATATCACATACTATGGATGCCAGTTTTCGGTCAATGTAAACTTTACCTGCGACGCTTTTAGCAAGTTTCTGAATGTTTACTCTTTGTTTTAGTTTGGTTCTCCATATTGAAAACCAATCCATTGTTTGAGAGTCTTAAAAGCTGCATGAGAATAGAGTACAGAGTGTGAACAGAAAAGACCGTCTTGAAGGTCTTTTTATCGTCTCCTTCTTTTAGTGTATGAGTACATCAGTACATGTGGTTCTTCGAAATCATTTTTGTATTATCATTGCGAGCTTTATCAATAGCTTTGCAAATTGAGGACTTCTTTGCTTGTGGATTTTAGAAAAATAATGTTTCAACTGGATGAACAATTTTTTTCTTAGAGTAAATGTTTCCCCTACTGGGTAAAAATAATTGGGTTCAGTTTGTACATCCAGCATTTTCGACAGTTTTTAGAAGACTCCGGGCCTTACAGCTATTCCTTTGGTCTAATGTTGCACAGGTGTTGGTTCAACATTTTCGTATGAACTTATTAGCAGACGTTTTGTACAAATGCTCCTTTTTCTTAGAGCATGGAATGGGTTGCCTAAGCCAGACAGGAAAACAAATGAATTAGCAGAATTTAAGTCATTTTTTAACATGCATGACTAGATACATGACGCGTAAGACGTATTCTTTTTTTAAGTAGTATCTGTTTTGTATAAGACGATATAAGAAACGATAGGTTGTTAAAAATGAGTATGCTATAATTATGCGGATTTACTGAATATCTTTGGACCTTTAGCCTTGCCCTCTTCGAAGGAGTAACAAGATTGTTTATTTCAAATGTCAAGGGTAAAATCGAAGAATACTAACTATTTTAGCCATGCCCAAAATAGGTAATGCTATTTGACAATATGCAAGGCTGATAGAGCTAGATTCCACAAGACCTGATAAACCAGCAGTTTAGAACCCTCAGCTTGTTTATTGCAAGTGGTCGAGAGGCTAAGTGCGGCTTGAGCTTGGCTTGCTTGGCTATCTAGAAGGGGGCTTGAGGTTCGACACCCAACTCGGGCAGAGTAGAGTTTACTGAGCGCCTAAAGGCAGCACCAGGGAAACCAACTCCTAGATACCCCTCCCCCCACTGGTCCACAAATGGGATATGACCAAAGCGCTCTGAATTTCCATTAGATTGGATTAATAAAATTATCTTATCTTATCTTATCTTATAAGCATGAAAGTAGCGCTATATAAAAGCTATAATAATAATCTATATATTATTTCTCAAAGTAAGAGGTCAAACGTGCAACAACATGCAACAACAAGTAAAGAGGTCATTTCTATTTTTAGCTCCATTAATAATTTTTTTAACGCATTCGCTTTACTTATTTTATAATGCGAAAAATTAGAACCATATTTAAAACTTGAATTATTTATGTATTTAATAGTCAAAGAGAAAGTTTTCTAGAGCGCAAATACTCTATAATTCTTTAGAAAAAAATCCATTGACTTGCAAAAGACCTTTAATACGAGTATTTGTGAACAATTGTGGTGGAAAAAAAAGCATTAGCAAGGTTAGAGAGACAAGTGGAGTTTTGTTCTTCGACTTTTTAAAAATTATATTTTATCTTTTCAGTCTGTAGTGTGCTATTGTGTTTGTAATTGCAGATTGTGTTCAACCATATGCCAAAGACTTATTTCCCTTACAGCTTGATGGTTAACAGCGTTATAAATGACTATATTTTGTTAAAAATGTGTTTGATTTCTTTTAAAGCAATAGCTTAACAGACAAATAATTATAGGGATGTTAAATCGACAGGATGGCGCGGGGAATCTGTTGTAAGTAATAAAATGGCTTAATTTAATAATTTTTACACTTTAAATTAGAGCGGGTCCTATAAAATTGCGGGTCCTATGAAATGCGGGCCCCACTGCGGCCGCCGGCCCTGGTAAATAGCGGCGTATGCTATGCCGCCGGTCAACTAGTATAACAATAATATAATAATATATCTAATAATAATAATAATAATAACTAACCCGTCCCTATTCTCCAGAAAAGCGGCTGATCAGTGTCCACACAGCATGTAAGAAGCTAGTCAAACAGAGCTCAGAGTTTCCTCCAAACGCCAAACAGCATAGCTTTGAGCAGGCATGCGTTGGAGTCTAACAGAAAAATCGAATGCTTCAAGAGTAATGGTTTATGAGTACTTTCCCCTAACGGGAAATACACAAAAATCCCCAATCAAATTTTTTAGCTTTAATTTTAAGCAATTTTTAGCGATTCATGGACATTTTTGATGTCACCTAAACATTATAATTATGAAGAGCTTTATTTTATTTAAAAAATGGTTTTTAACTTTGCTTGTTATCAATTATTCTACGTTTTTTTTTTAAATTTAGACAGCTTATCTGATAATGATAATGAAAGTAAGTTCACGCCATCTCTTGACCTTTTTGCCAATATTATAATTTTAAAAAAAATGTAGGTACAAAATAATTTTTGAGAAATTATACTACTAATATAAAAATTTAAAAGGCTATATAAAGCTGTAATACACACAGCAAAATCAAGTTATATGTTGTTTTCCAGAAGAACTTTTTTTAAATGTAGCAAGCTTTGTATGAGTAAATATTTAAAATTCCATACTTAGACTCTTACAACTACTTTATAGTCGTCAAGTGCATGTTCAATTATCCTTTTCAGGAAGATATTGAAAACAGTTGGTTGGAAACATATTTTGGATCGGTAATTTTTTCCCTTTGAGCTCCCGTCGCTAATCATATAGTTGGAATACATCTTCGGTTACCTAGGGTTTCATTGAGTGGTCGAAGCTTCCCTAGTATTTTTAGGGCTGTATCTGTGACTGATGTGTGTCGATATCCTGATCATTAAGTCAAAGACATTGAGGGATGTCTGGAATATTTTAGCTATTTGTGTTCTTTTAGTTTATCCAGGTAAAGTTCTATCCTAGTAGATCTACCTTTTTAGATGTAATTTAAAGGTCAACGTAACCTGATAGTTGCTTCCAATTTCAAAGAAAACTTCTTTAATTGGTCAAATGGATTCTTGCCATAAAGCGCTGCTGCACAATGATATAGTCGATCTCGACGGTACCATTTTTTTCTGCCTTTTTTGTGGCATCCTAAAATGTTAGTCAGCAAGAAATTGTGGTATTTCGCAAATTCATATAGTCAAAGTCCTCGTTCATTAGTTACTGTATCTTGCGCATGTGCCTTTCAAGGTTTGGTAGTAGACCAGGGTTAGGCAACCTGTGGTTCGCAAGCCACATGCGGCTCTTTGGATGTGAAGCTGCGGCGGCTCTTTAGTTCCATGCGCAAATATTATTAAATTTATTTTAAAAAACCTTTTTAAAAAATGTGATTCGATTCTATCTTTCAGCCACATGTACTCGCTTTTCAGCACACCCACTCCATGTCTTGAAATGTAACATATTGTAACGAACTTCACTTCTCAGGCCTTCTGCTCACACTGCTTAACAACAACACAACACATCTAACTCAAGAACTTAACGACAAGAGCTTCAAAAACACAGTGGCGGTTTAATAACAAATACACCACAGCCAATACGACACAATTGGCTCCACTATCTACAAATGCTTAAAACACAATGGAACTATCTACTAACACAACAGTCTCTCTATATAGCGCGTATAAGCTACATTTTCGAAGCCTGTTCATAACACCAGTCCACTCTGCTTCGTACTGCTATCTCTCCTGGACTCTGGACTGAAAACTGTACAGCAACTGTCCAAAAACACAGCTAACACACACAGTTCGTAGCAACAGTCCTGGTCCGTTCAAGCTCGGGTCATGCGCAGAGCACAGGTCACACACTAGGGACAACCGTTGACCTGTGACCCGCCTTCATCTGTGCGTGTCAGTGGGTCTCACACATACACACATTCAGTCCACCACTGTAGAGTTGTAACAATATTTACAGGTGGAAGAAATTAATTTTTTTTCTTACGACATAAAAGGCTAGGCACATATAAGATAGCATATAAAATAAATAATAAGACACAAGTTGGCCTTTTTGGCCAGATATATGTCTTTCCAATTTTCAAAAGAAGAACTTCTATGATTGCTACTTCTCTCTTTAACCGCATCTTGAAAAAGCACTCCTCCATCGTCAGTTTTTAAGAATTCTTAACGAAATGTTCCGAAGAAAAAAACTTGTGGCTCTTTAGAAACTTTCAATTACTGTAAATTGTAATATTTGATTCTTCCAACTCAAAAGGATGCCGAACCCTGTCGTAGACCCTTCCTACCATAGCATTTTAGTCTCTTCGTACAACAAGGATGATCATTTAGGGATCTTATTGATCACTTTCTGTAATTGCTCATAAAACGCTTCTACTGCATAACACTGGCGGATCCGGGGGGGGGGGGGCGGGGGGGGCGATCGCCCCCCCCACTCGGCGGACGAATTTTAGTATAGAATTTACACAATTGTATATGAATTTATTACTTATGTTAATAATATATACTAATTATTTTATATTTCTATATATTTTTAGATGATTTCGCCCCCCCTCTAGTATGTTGGTCGATATGGTGGAGTCTGGAGGGGGCGGTGGCATCAATTTCGCCCCCCCCCCATAAGCTTTCGAGTGGGGGGGGCGGTCCAATTCCGGGTGGGGGACGGACAATTTTAGTTTAGAATTCACACAGTCGGTATACGAACTTATTACTTGTGTTAATAATAGGCCTATATACTAATTATTTATATTTCGCCCCCCCCCTCTAGTATGTTGGCCGATAAGGTGGGGTCGGGAGGGGGCGATGGCATCAATTCAGCCCCCCCCCCCCATAAGCTTTCGAGTGGAGGGGGCGGTCCAATTTAGGTTTAGAATTCACACATTTGGTGTACGAACTTATTATATAGGCTTGTCTTCGAGTCCGATTAGTGAGGAATACAGTGTTTCCCGTGGCTGTGCAGTCCCAGCTGTGACCTACGAACTTATTACTTGTGTTAACAATATATACTAATTATTTATATTTCTACCTATTCTTAGATTATTTCGCCC
>JADKLZ010079420.1:0-11975 GCA_021533235.1 Biomphalaria straminea | reverse complement strand
TCTAAAATGTTCCCTCTATTCCAAAATGTATTTAACTTACAATTATGTCAAAAGTAATCTTTTTAGAAAGTGTTTGGCGTTAATCGCATAAAAAATTGTTATATTTCAAAAATAGTTGAATGCAAGAATTTAAAAAAAAAATAAAAATAGGCCTATATTTACTATACCTGCAGAAGTTTGGCAGATGAATTCAAATATATCATCATTCTGCTCATACCAGCCATATATATTCATCCGGACATAGTCTTTCCTTGAGCTTGGATTATGGTTGGCATTAAATTTCGTATACTTTGCTATCTAATGATTAAGTAAACAAAAAATAAATCATGTGATATTTTCATTTTAAGACTTTTCGCAAATTGCAGAGTGAACTTATGCTTATAATATTTTATATTGTAATTTTTTTAGTGCAACCTCTATTGAATTTTGTTTTTATCTGAGATTTACATCCATTTTTGATTTATAAATTATGAATACTTACACTATCATATTATTTATGTCTTAAAGTGTTTTTATAGTATTGCATACGACAAATTACAATGGTATTTACCTGACCATTTCCCCATTTGTAAACACCGTTAGCCTCAATATCATTCAATCCAATGTGATACCACCTGTTATGTAAAAGATCTGTTAAAAATATATAGATGAAAGTTGGTAATTGGAGGTAATCCAAGTCAAAATTGAAAGAAAAAAGCCTTAATCAATCTTTTAATCTCAAAATAATGCTCTTTTCTTACTCCTAGCGAAACATATGTTGTGTGGTTTAAAACTTAACATACGCAATGCCTAAAAAATGCAATAAAAGAAAAATAAATTGACAATAAAAATCTTTCACTTGTAATCACTAAGTAAGAGATCTGCAACTTTAATTATTTAGATCTGGAATTGGATCTAAATCAAAACAATACATTATAGAAATCGGACTTTTGAAATATAAGTTTTAAATAATATAACTCGCACAAAATTAATATAAATGTTGTGCTTTTTTAAGAAAATGGATAGGCTCCCAGACAAATAGTTGATATTATAGGAATGTGTGTCCTAGATGTAAAGACTCAAGAAAAACTGTGTTAATAACACAGTCGACCAGTAACTATAAGCAGAAATATTTTATGCTGTAATGGAATGTAATTCCAGGAAAAGCGAAACCACACCGTACAATTTGACTTACCAATACTGTAAATTGTTTCAAGTTGTTCTCCACTGCTAGGACATAAATAATCATTCGCTTTACTTATAGCATTATTATTTCGTTTAATTGTTTCTAATACACTTTATCAGTGAAATACAAATTAAGACCCGCGGGCCGCGGATAATATCTGGCAGGTATTTATAAATAATTTCCCTCTTTTTCGTCTGCCCTTTGGCTCTCCATAACATTTTTTTGTCCGTTCACTTTCAAACCTTTACTTTTCCTTCCTCTCCCCTTCTTGAATTCTTTTACTTTCTTACTTTAGTATTTTACTTTCTTCTTTTATGATTGATCTTTTTTTTTTACTTTTTGTTGACATTTTTCGGTTTTTCGTTATATTCTGCTTTTTTTTCCCTTTTTTAGCGGCCCCCAAAACATTTTGTTCAAACCCTATAGCATTTACTAAGTCATTCATTGGCCTCCTTCAGTCGTAGAACGACTATGGTTCATCTCGCACACTTCCTCGTGTGGCTGTAGAGCCCTATTTTGGAGAGACACTCCCGTCCACAAGTATCGCAGGTAAAGGTGGTCTTCGCTACAGTGGTAGAGGAGCTGGCCATTTTCCGCGTTGTCCGCTTTTCTTCCAGAGCTGAGGCCCATGCTCTTTCGCTGTCCATAGCCTTCTTGGTTACTGTCTCTCTCCATCTGGTGCGGTCTAGAGCTATATCTTCCCACTGGTCAGTATTGATGTTCACTGATTTGAGGTCGCGTTTTATAACATCTAAGTAACGGAGGTGGGGGCGACCAGTTTTTCTTGAGCCAGTCGCAAGTTGTCCGTAGAGGATGACTTTAGGTATGCGATTGTCCTCCATCCGGCGAACATGTCCAAGCCAGCGCAGGCAGCGTTGTCTGAGGGCTGTAAAGATGCTGGGAATACCTGTTCGTGCAAGGATCTCAGTATTGCACACTTTTTCTTTCCATGTGATTTTCAAGATCCTACGAAGGCATCGCAAATGGAACGAGTTCAGTCTTCGCTCTTGCTTTGCGTAGGTGGTCCATGATTCACTGCCATACAGCAGCGTGCTCATAACGCATGCCTTGTAGACTTCCATTTTGGTCGCTGTGGTTAGCTTCTGGTTTTCCCAAACTCTCGATGCAGCCTTCCCAATACGTTTTTTTATCTCCTCATCTAGAGAAAGGTCGTCTTGAATTGTGGATCCCAGATAGCAGAATTCGTTCACGGCATCCAGCTTGTTATTGTCTATGAGGATGGAGGGTGGTGTTGTAGCAGGAGGTCCCATAACATTTGTTTTCTTTGTGCTAATAGTTAAGCCATATTCTTTACAGGCCTGAGAGAAGCGGGACATTAGTAGCTGAAGTTCCTCTTGTGAGTGTGCCACAACCGCTGCGTCGTCCGCGAAGAGCATGTCTCTTATGAGGGTTGTTCTGGTTTTAGTTTTGGCCCTCAGTCTAGCAATATTTAGAAGTTTGCCATCGAATCTGGAATGGAGATATATCCCTTCGGTGGAATTATCAAATGCGTGGTGGATTAGCATTGAAAAGAGTATTCCAAAAAGGGTTGGGGCCAGGACACATCCCTGTTTTACTCCGCTGTTTATATTGAAACTTTCGGAGCAGGCGCCATTGAACTGTACTGTACCCATGGGCGCCCGCAGGATTTTTTCCAGGGGGGTGCAAATTTACATCTACAGAGAATATTAAAAAACGAACTGGTTTCCCCCCCCCCCTCAGCCACATACGATAATAAGTGACCTGTAAATATTTGTTTTAAATTAAATAAAATATTTAACATTTGAACAAACTATTTACTGTACACGTTGTTAAGCTTATCCGTTCTGCTTTGCCTCTCTAAGGTCGATCTAATAAAAAATGTTAACTAACAACGAATTGCAATTAATATCCGCCAAATTAATCATCTCAAAATTGTGACTGGGTTCTTATCTAGTGTCTCACACTAAAAGGTGAAAATGAAACTTTTTTTCACCTATCCTTGCCTTAACACATTTCCGAAAGCTAAACATCACGGGGCAGCCATCGCAGTCTTGACCAAGTAGTTTGTTCATGTCTCGACTATGTTTTAATGTATTCGCTGACAATGACGTTAGACACAGACTGTGTTTCTCTGAACAGGAACAAAACCAGTAATGTGTTCTCAAATACGATCGCCTTCAACAAACAAAGTGTCTCAGATATCTGCAGTTTCATCACCGAAATACCAAGCAAATGCAATCAATTGCTCGTATTTTTTACATCGGTTAGGCCAGGTTCACATTTAACTTTACATACACTTTCATATATTCTTTGGTCTGCTGGACCGCTGGGGCACCACACAAGATATTTCAACCTTCTTTTTCCATTTTTCTCTGTCAATTTTTCTTTGAAAGAATTTAATTCTGATGTTCTTTCTGAAAATATTGATACTTGTCTTTTTACCTGCCTGGGTTGGACCACTTCGGGAATTGAATTTCAAGTTTGTGTTTTCTCACAAAAAGACTTTGTAACCTTGTTATGTTTGTAATGTTATCATAGTGCCTTGAGCCTATATCAAGTTTGTAAACAGCGCTCTATAAATTAAACTTCATTATTATTAAGAGCTTTCTTGTATAGTCTGCAATCGTAAACTGGTGGACGTGTTTAACCTGCTATTTTAACTAGCACTAAAACCGACCTTAACTGTGCATTACATAAATACATTTACATATATGACTGCACTCTCTATTCTTGTTCAAAGAAACTTTCAAATTTATCGTATTGAAATAAAGTCAGCAAGGATTTCTTCACCAAAGGAAAGAAAAAATATGTATCTCACTCTATGCCTTAACTAAATATAACAATAACTCTAATTATGTGCAAGAGAAAACAAAACGTCACGACTTAAGTGCAATAGAATATTTCACACTTTTTTATAGTACAAATAATAATAATAGGTTTGTCTTCGAATCCGAATATTAGTGAAGAATACAGTGTTTCCCGTGGCTGTGCAGCCCCAGCTGTGACCTACATGTTTTTCCCACATCCAGGGCAAGCAAATAGTACAAATATTGCAAGACTATAATAAAGTGTACTTCGTCAGTCATCAACACCTGATTAGCTTATTCTAGTTTATTGCAATAATAGTTTTCCTTACAACTGTACTTCAGTGGAAGAAAAACTTCTTAAATTGCTACTTCTAAGAAATTAATTTTTACTAAATTTGCTACAATGTGGCTACTAGAATCTAGAGGGGTGCACGTCGGCCATCTATTCCTATTAAGCCTAGGCTAGTCAACTCCAACATTACCTTATCCTTATGATTGTACTACAGTGGAATTACTTCTTGCTCAGTGGCTACTAAGAAGTTAATTGATTTAATGATGCAAAAAATTGTCTAGAATTTTGCTACTCAGAATCCAGGGGGGTGCAAGTGCACCCTCTTGCACCCCCCAGCGGGCGCCCATGACTGTACCCATCATATTTTGGTGGAAAGAGACAATAATATTTAGAAGCTTGGGTGGACAGCCTATTAACTCTAAGATTTTAAAGAGGCCTTCTCTGCTGACAAGGTCAAAGGCCTTGGTCAGGTCGATAAATGCGATGTACAAAAGCATTCTTTGCTCTCTGCACTTTTCCTGAAGTTGACGGATAGAGAAAATCATGTCAATTGTGGATCTCTCAGAGCGAAAGCCGCACTGTGATTCTGGGTAGACTCGATCAGCAAGTTTTTGTAGCCTGGGGAGTATCACTCGAGCAAAGACTTTGCCTACAATGCTTAGGAGAGAGATTCCCCTGTAGTTGTTGCAATCACTTCTGTCGCCTTTGTTCTTGTACAGGGTGATGATCTTTGCATCCCGCAGATCCTGTGGCACAGCACCTTCTTGCCAACATTTACAAAGCAGGTCGTGCAGAGGTTGGATTAATGTAGTCTTACACTGTTTTAAAAGATCTGGGGGAATGCCATCACATCCGGGTGCTTTGCGGGCAGCCATGTTGTCTATGGCTTTGTTGAGATCTAACAGGGTGGGTATTTCGTCTAGCTCGTACATTATGGGTAGCTGTTTGATAGCCTTGAGAGCTGAGGCAGAGACTGAGCTTGTTGTGGCGTAGAGTTCGGAGTAATGTTCGACCCATCTATGCATTTGTTGACACTTGTCTGTGATAATTTCCCCAGTGGTTGATTTAAGAGGTGCTGACTTGTTCTGGGAGGGTCCGAGAGCCTTTTTAATTCCTTCATACATCCCTCTTATGTTGCCCACTTGAGCTGCAAGCTGGATATTCTCACTGAGCTCTACCCAGTATTCATTGGCACAGATCCTTGCTGTCCTCTGTACAGTGGCTCTAGCTTCTTTCAGGTTTAACAAGTTGCTTTGGTTAGGTTTTGCCTTATATGTAGCGAGTGCATCTCTCTTTGCTCTGATGACAGGTTCTAGGATAGCTGATTTAGAGTCAAACCAGTCATTTTGTTTTGTAGTTTTTCTTCCAAAGATGTCCAAGGAAGACTTTTGTATGGTGGACTTGAGGTGTTCCCATTTTTCTGTTGTGTAATTAACTGATAAAAGAGGTGTGGCAGTTGCCTTGAACATCGGCTTTACAGGGCTAACGTTGAGAGATCAAAGCACGGAAGATGTATATTTCTGTCGTTTATCTTTGATATAATTTTTTTTTAAATGAACTTTTAGCAGCGACAAAGAGAGTTTGTGTGATACACAAACTCAGAGGCGGCCCCCGTTGAGAGATAAAAGCACGGAAGATGTATAATTCTGTCGTTTATCTTTGAATTAATTTTTTTAAAATGAACTTTTAGCAGCGACAAAGAGAGTTTGTGTGATTCAAAAACTCAGAGGCGGCCCCCGTTGAGAGATCAAAGCGGATCTGATAGGGATCCGACTCCTACGGGGGCCGCCTCTGAGTTTGTGTATCACACAAACTCTCTTTGTAATCTTGTTCTTACTCTATCTATTTTTTTATCAATTTGTATCATTCAACTGTTTTCTTTTTTAATACCTATACATTTCTCTCTTTCTCTTTATCTATCTCTGTTTCTCTTTTTTTCTTTTTTTTCTACCTCTAATTGCTTTTTACTTTCTCTCTCTTTTTTTTTTTTAATTTTACCTTTATTTTTCTTCATTTCTCACTTTTTTTTCTCTTTTTAGCGGCCCCCGTAAGGGAAAAAACCGCTATTAGGTTTGTGCAAAATGTCCGTCTGTCCGTCTGTCCGTCTGTCCGTCTGTCACACTCAGGGCGCCGAAACTAGAAGAGATACGAAAAATATTTTTTCACCATTAAATGCGGCTTGAAAAGTTTAGGTGCAACGGCTACTTTTAGTTTTCTAAAAGCAAACCGTTGAATTTATAAAAATTATTATGCAAGCGATTTTTTAATAATAAAACACCAATTGTGAAGCAATTATGTAAATCTAAGGGAGGAAATGTTACTATATGAAATGCTCTTGGCATGTAGATATCACGCACATTTTTTAAAATGAATTTATGTCTGTCTGTCCGTCTGTCCGTCTGTCAGACTCAGAGCGCCAAAACTAGAAGAGATACGAAAAATATTTTTTTCACCATTAAATGCGGCTTGAAAAGTTTAGGTGCAATGGCTACTTTTAGTTTTCTAAGCGCAAACCGTTTAATTTATAAAATTAATTATGCAAGCGATTTTTTAATAACAAAACACCAATTCTAAAACAATTACGTAAATGTAAGGGAGGAAATGTTATTATAAGAAATACTCTAGACATGCAAATATCACGCACATTTTTTTAAAATGAACTTTTAACAGTGGCTTTCGTGTACTAGCGTAAATACCGGAAATGACATGATAATGACATAATTTCTTAAATTGAAAAAAAAATCTGATTTTTTAAAATAAAATTGTATAATGCCCCCATTAAAATAAAACTAACATATTTTTGTGCGTTTTGTCTGTTGGTTGGTCTGTCCGTCACGGTTAGAAATAAACACTAAAGGCTTTTGAAAATTTGATTTAACCTTTACTGTTCTTTCAGAAATATTGCGATAGTTTAAGGATGGGAGCAACAGGAATTGAGCCAGGGACTTAGAAGGAACATCCGAAACATCTTGCGAATAGGCGGATCTGACAGGGATCCGACTCCGACGGGGGCCGCCTCTGAGTTTGTGTATCACACAAACTCTCTTTGTAATCTTGTTAAATTTGTTTTTGTATTTGAAGATTATGGTTCAGTTTCATGTATAATTGCTACTTTACTCTTAAGTCTTCTATCCTGAAGGCTTTCTAAATTTAGTGATTTTACTATAGGTGTTACTCTAGTCAAATATGAAAATTCGTTTGCTATGAATATCTCTGCTTAATTTTGTGTCTGTTCTAGTTTCTTAATGTTTTCTTGAGTTGACTGGTTAGGACTTAGATCTAATGATTTTGATCTGTAAAGGAACGTCTGAACCTAGTAAAAACGTTTAAATTGCTTCATTAAGTAATAATTTAGGTCTAAACTAAACGCATAACTTTAAATGCAATCAAATGAAATTGTTACCTACTACTCAGCCATATGATCATACTAAAAGTAGCCAAATATGACACTATATAGATCACAACTTACGTAGCACACGATAAATGTTTATACGAGGATTTTGTTGAATATATAACCAGCACAAAAAGTATTCATTAAACCCTAAGGTAGACACAAGTTGACTGCAAAACTATAACAGACTTCCATGTCTATGTAGCCCGTCACATCTAAATGTTTGTTGTTAGACTAGCACAGTCAGTGTAAACATGATTACCAACACAGCCGAATTGTAAATAAGCACCATCTGTCTTCATTCATCTAATCAAATTTTATAACAGGTGTGAGAAAAAAGGGGGGAGGGAGGTATGCGCGTTGACACAATGATAACGGCAAAAGAGTACTAGAGTTTCTAGTTTCTATAAATATACCAGGTGTGTCACTTAGCTTGATCTAGTGATAGTTAATATTTACACTATTCTGTGTTGATAAGATTCAAGCCTAGTACCTTCGTATATGTTGGTACTTTATTCGGTCGAACGCAATGAGATCGATATACGGCTGACCAAAGTGTTTCTAAGTTAAGTGATTTTACTAATAGTGTTATTGTAATGCTCTAGGAAAATGTGAATTTTATTTAATTATTAATTAATCTTATTGCTCCATTTTGCGTCTGTTCTATTTCCTTTAGTTGGCAACAGTGTTACGATTTAATGCAAATAAAATCTGTGCATATAATTCTCTACGTCGCCCAAACATGCGGGACACCACGCACGCCGACTCTCTAACCCTCCTCCCGCCCGCACCCGCGCCTTCCTCGCTCATCAGGCATGCGCACACAGTCGTTTGCCCAAACCAACCCAATTTTGACAACTGTGTCTTCCAGGAAGTGGTCACCCGTCACTAAGTAGCGGCGTATGTTTCCCCGCGGGTCGACTAGTGCATTTATATTTTCGAAAATCGTACAGCTCATACAGTTGGTACACAATGCATTTGTTCAGGGGAGATGACAACACTTAAATACTGCAGCAACCTACTGTAAATAATAATAAGCCTAATAATCTTTATTATGCATAAGGAAATATTTGTCTTACAATTTGTACATTACACTAAACAAAATGTGAATATGTTCTTAACTCTGTGACTTTTTGTATGTAACCTAGAATGCCTACCTATACTATCTTCTTATCTTATCTTATATAATACAGACGTTACTTCAAAAAAGAAGATGATTACATATACTAACACAGAATTACTATGCCAAACTGGGCCTCGACTGTCTCTACCACTTAATGAGGTGGTGACCGAGCGTCGCAAGTGAAGGAGCTTTTGTACAAATTTGTCCTAGCATATGGGATGCGGAATGTGCCTTTTTCTTTGTGTCTTTCTGAGTATTTTATTAAATTTTGTTTTTGAATTTGAATATTATGGTTCCGTGTTTTATGTATAATTGCTACTTTACTTTTGAGTCTTCTGTCCTGAAGGCTTTCTAAATTTAGTGATTTTACTAAAGGTGTTACTCTAGTCAAATGTGAATATTGATTTGTTGTGAATCTCCCTGCTCTATTTTGTGTCTGTTCCAGTTTCTTAATGTTTTCTTGAGTTGAGGGGTCCCAAACAGAGGATGCATATTCTATTATAGGCCTAACCAAGGTTAAATAACATTTTAGTTTTATGTTATTATTTGATTTATAGAAATTTCTTTGAATAAACCATAAAGCTTTGTTTGATTTTTTTTATTGTTTCATTAATATAGTGCTTCCATGACAGTTTTTCATTTATTATAACACCTTGCTATTTTGCGTTTTTAGTCTGTGTTACTGGTTTACCATGAATAAAATAAGTGGAATTAATTTGTTTTAGTTTGTTTTTGTTACTCTTAATAACGGAAATTTTTCTATGTGGAAAGACATGCTCCAGTTTGATTCCCATTTTTTGTAATTCATCTAATTCTCTTTGTACATTTCTGTATCTTGTGTTGTTTTTATTGTTCTATATATTATGCAATCGTCTCCAAATAATCTGACTTTTGTGACTTAAACTCTTGTTAAGTCGTTGCTTTTCCTGACTGATTCAGGCAACCTCTTCCATTCTTTATCTGCATTAGGGAAGAAGAAGATTATGCACGAAATTGACCTTGCATACAAAATAAGAAATGATTCTAATTTTGTTTTGTCTTTCTGCGTATTAGGGGGCCTACAAGAGCCCTTTAAAAAATTAAAAAAAAAAGTTTTGATCAAGTATTCAAACATCAAATTCATATCATATATTACCGGTACTTGTAGAAAGTCGTTTCTGACATGAATTTGATAATATAAGGCTACTATTAAGAAGTATGGGTTAGGGTTAGAGTTCGGTGGAGAGGTGTGGTTGCGGCCCTATGCTCCCCTGGGAGTACACAGGATTAAGTCATTGAGAAGTATTGCCTACATTGGAAAGCCTTTTATATACAGGGTGACTCGAAATGGTTTTTGTTAATACATTGAACGCGGGAGGATGTTGTGAAAGGATCTTGATGTGTGTGTGTGTGTATGCCTGGTGTGTGTGTGTATGTCGCCGAGCATGAGTGTCACCCTTAAGTTACGCCCCTGTTCTGTACCTGTCCAGCGGTTGAATGGGTCAGTCTAGCGGTGGTAACGTGAGGTCAGGAATGCAGAAGTTCAGTTAGCGGCTAGGCTTGTTGGTTGTAGGTTGTGAAGTAGAAATGAAAATAGAAAATAAAGTACTGCTAGTTAATATAAAAGAAAGCTATTCGTTTGTTACTTTGATTTGATATCTTGTGATTTATTATAATTAGAAAGTCGTCACAGAGGACCTAAGTCTAAGTAAGTAAGTAATTCTGCGTATTTTATTAGGTCCGAAAACACATGATGTTGAGAAGGAAGTCGGAGTTCCCCAAACTTTTTGTCAGCAATGGAGCACTTCTTACATTCCAAAACTTTAGTGGAACAATTTCCTTATTGTGAACATCCTTTTTCTTTATATATTTATTTAGTATTAGTGCTGTCGTTTGTAATCTAGAAAATCTAGAAAAGTTACTATGTGCATTACACTGTAGCCTACACTAGACGATATATTCAACTGTATTTATGATTACATTACAAATGAAAAGATAGGTTGGGAGATTATTGACTATTGACATTTGTTCAGATGGTGGCAGAACAATGAAAAAATACTATTGCAATGTTATATCATGTATCCAGCTCAAAGTGACACCAGATGTTATTACAGTAAAATTATAGGCAAGTACGTTCCTGAATACTAAAATACGTTGTTGTTTTTTTAAATTTTAAATAGGCTATGAATAAAGATATGAACATTCCAAACTAGAGTCTATATTATAAAACTTGTATTAAAACCAAAATAAAATCATTGGGGATTGACACAATATATCAGTTTTAGTCTGGTAGAATATCGGGCCAAGGCTTAAGAATTTGATGATCCCTCTGCAATGTATTGACAAAACCCATCTGTGTGTGTATATTGTAACGAATCTCTCTACTATCCAGGCTCTCTGCAAACACGATACAGCGAACTTCAAAGAACCTCACAACTCATGGCTCAAAAGTATCAGTGACATTTTAATTTCAAATGCATCACAAGTGGCATTCACATTAACACTGTCTTTACAAAAACATAGCCTTGCTCCGGACTGTCTTCACATACTGTGTTGATCACATTTGAGGTAACGTGTCTCTCTCTGATTCTGAAACACTCGCTCTTAACATTCGCTCTTAACACTTGCTCGAACATTCTTGACTACTCCGGTTGATCACTTTCGCCGTGAGATTCGAACGTTATCGTCCTTGCCGAACTGGCGTGTATTGTCACTGGTCACAGTTGACCGCTCGTACTGAGCTGAACTGGGGGCGATTTGGGGGAGGCTAAAACACACACACAGCACTACTCCCATTTGTATCACCAGGTTTATAGCAATATAATAATAAGTAGGGCCTACATTTATAAAAGGCAATGTAAGCAATACTTCTTAATAGTATGTCCCATATTATCAAACTCATGTCAGAAAGGACTTTCTACAAGTACCGATAATATATGATATAAATTTGATATGTTTGAATACTTGATCAAAACTTTTATTTTTCCATTTTTTTAAAGGGTTGTGGGCCCCTAAATATAGGCCTGAATGCAATGAACTTCTTCTTGCCATTGCTACTGTATCTCTGAATCTGTCTGATAACTCTGATATCAAGAAAATATGCAAAATTTAATTACCAAAAATCATTTGTCATTCATCCGTATAATTTTTATTAAAATATGTATTCCTATGTTACTAGTCATGGTTAAGTGAAACAATTTTAATATTTTGGTACCAAGCAAGTTATATAAGTTGCA
>JADKLZ010079418.1:0-11382 GCA_021533235.1 Biomphalaria straminea | reverse complement strand
ATGTTTTCTTGAGTTGAGGGGTCCCAAACAGAGGATGCATATTCTATAATTGGACTAACCAAGGTTAAATAGCATTTTAGTTTTATGTTCTTATTTGATTTATAGAAATTTCTTATAATAAGCCCTAATGCTTTTAAGCGAATGTATACATCTACTCAGAATCTATACAATTCTAATGCTAGGCCTATAGATCCAGGCATAGCAGACGGTGCGCAAAATGTTCCTGAGCGTCTCTATATTTTAATGAGTACATGCGGGAATACCCGCTTATGTACGCGTGTTTAAAATAAAGATTGTCAAGACTATGGAGCTCCAGACCAAATTTAAATTTTAGAAGGGTTTTCAATTTGACAAATTATAACGGTCAGATGCGAGTTTTCCCTGTATGGCCAATTAGCTAGTCATTATTTTCCCAGTCCAACTTAAGCAGATGAACTGACCCATAGATCACAAGGTCTGAAAGGGGAACTTTATTTTTTATATAAACTGCCACATTACATCCCCAAAAATTCTCTACCTCGTCTTTATGCAGTTTGGATAGAAGTCTTGACCGGCCAGTATGTACTGTGCCACAGGTAGGATCTGGCCGGGCGCGAGCACGTTACCCTGCCTCAACGTGGCGCTCGTGTGGAAACGGCTCACTAGAGGAAGTGGCTAGACAAAAGGGTAACAAATATGACTCCCGTGGGGGTGCCCATGGGCGGACGAGAGTCCATCTCTTGCACGGCGCGGAGTAGCACGAAAGCTTCCACAGCACAGTCACGAATCCATGCGCTGTTCCTCAAGGGACGTCTCATCAATGGCGGATCCTGCACAGTTAGCTTGCTACAATGAAGGTAGATTGCTTCTAAGTTTGAGAAAATATTCGCTTCTAGCTAATGCAGTTTGGGTAGATGTCCAGTATGTACTGTGCCGCAGGTAGGATCTGGCCGGGCGCGAGGTCCCCGGTACCACCCATTGGTTTGGAAACAGCAATACCCTATAGACATTGACTCGGGTCGCTCCCAGACAGACCTGTGAGGTCCGCAGGTTTTTTTTTTACTGTTTATTTTTGTTCTCGGACATATGCAGACAGGTTTTTTTTTCAAACTTAGAGCTCGAAGAGCCTTCGGCTCAGCTCTTAGACTATCCACACGAATCTGGCCGGCAGGCCATAGTTGGTGCGTCATTGTGTAAGCATATGAAGTGATTATTTTTATTCAAACGAACAGCAGGTCGATTCAGAACCAAGTCACAAAGGCGGTTTATTACACCCGGGCAAATGGAAATGTTTGTAAAATGATTTACATGTTTCCAATGATCTTTGAGAATTGAAAAAAAAACCTGCTTCCTAGCCTAGACCTCCCTCCAGCAGGGCCACGAGAGTAGACAACGGTCAGGATACGAACCCGGGACCATCGAGACTAGGTAACAACAGTACAGCGCGTATGCAGCACGACCAAGTATGAAAGAAATATTTATAGCTTTCGACTGTAGAAACTTTAACTTGAATGCATAGTACGAATTTGGACTTAAATTCAGATAATCGTCACATATAAAATAAGGATAGTCTTGATAAATATTTTGTTATAATAAATATTACAAGTAAAACATTTGGTTTTACTTTAGTTTCTATCTCATGTAAATATATTTTTGTATCTATATCTATATTCTAAAAGCTTTATTTGTAAAATTATATTGCGTTTATTCGTAACATATACATGATAAGTATACAATATTACAAACATAAAGTACAAGCAGTTTGCTTTTAAATTGCAGTCATTAAAGTAACATAGCAACACCAGGTATAAATTCAGGACTGAAGGTAGTCCAAACTAGCCGTCTGGATGGCTGTCTGCGGTATGCGTGCTAGAATGACGTTCGGTCATATCGATGTACAGGGTTCAAACCCTACCCGCTGCCAGCCCCTGTCGTTCTGCGGGAAGTTTGAACTACGAAGTATATCATCTTCAACTCTTAAGGAACATCCGAAAAACGTAAAATATACAAAATACTAAAAGGAAATATGGAATCAATAACAGATCTCAAACTTAAATAGACTTACGATATATTAGAACTCCCACCTTGTAGCACATCGTATTCTAACTTCAAGCGCCACGTACGTCGCTATATGCGAATACATCTATAGTGCAGCAACGTAGAAATAAAAATAAAAAACTTGTTTTTTTGTTTTTTATTTAAATCCTAATCATAGAAATTAATAAGAACTATGAGAATTTTTCCGTTGATAAAAACTACAACACTTTTCACTGTAAAATAAGCTTGGGGTTAAATATCCAAAGTCTGAAATCTGAATTTTAGAAGCACAGACAAAGCTAAAAATATTTAACAAACTTTTAAACGAAAACAATCTTGGAGGAGATAAAAGAAAACGTTTTAACATCTAATTTAGAGAAGCCAAACTTCAATCGACCGAATTGCCAAGGGCACGTGCCGACGAGATGGCAGTGATCGGGAAAGTCCGTGTCCCAGAGATGGCAGCACAGATCGGGAAGGTCCGCGACTCACGTTCGTCCTGCGCGTGTTTTGTCCCGTCAGAGACTGTCGTGGTGCCGGAGAAGAGGGCTGCTGTAGTAAGAGATAGGATATCAACAAGAGTATAACCACTTTCTTCTGAGCGATCAGATCTGATACAACGGCTAGTTGAGTGGGTCACCGCTGCACAAATCAAAGCAGATTAGTGTTCTACTTTCTACCCAGAGGCCCAACTTATTATTTAAATTGATTTTGATTTTGCAACAACAAATTACAACATGCAACAGATTCAACATAACAACATTCAACCACCTTTATATTGTTGTCCTTCTTGTCTGTGTTATTTGATTATCTGGGTGTTACCTTCGTTTAGTCATCCACACAAAACACAGCGCGGAGGCGACGAACAAGGCAGACGAACAAGGCAGACGAACAAGGCAGACGAACAAGGCAGGCGAACAAGACAGGCGAACAAGACAGGCGAACAAGACAGGCGAACAGTCCAGAACGCAAAAATGCTTCATGACTATTATTGTCTAGCCCCTTTCAAAATCGAACATTACCCAAAAGGCGTGTACTATGAGCGATTCAGAGACACTTTCAATACACGATGCTGCCTATGACACTTTGACAATTAAAAAAAACAAAAACAAAGTGTTGCGTCTTGCACGGTACAAGGAATAGAGAGAGGCAGAACTGGTTCATATTCGGATACGGGTTATTCCTTGTCAACGGAGACCTTAAAACACACTAAAGGATTAGTCTCCCCCTATCGTTCGTCACGGAAAGCGTTTCGGCGAAGGCGGATCCATATGTGTAATTCTTTGTGTGAAGAAACGCCTTATACTTTACGCTTGAATGTTATATTTGTAATCGTGGGGGGTAATACTGCCAACTGTTGTGAGCATGAACAGACCCAAGGGGGTGTTTTTAAAGTTATTAGAGTATAAGTACCATGCAACACAGCAAGAATAACTAATAATAATAAACAACAAATTACAAAGTAGTATACCGCTGTCAAAAAAAAACAAACTCTAAGGTCATATTACAAGGTCCTCAGGGTTAGGAAAGACCTTCCTTCAGGGAACAGTACCAGGACAAGAAGAGAGAGAAAGCGATGGGACGACAACATTAGAGAATGTGTGAGGCTTTTGTTGAAAGAGATTCTATCCAAGACAAATGACAGAGACGAACGGTGAATGATGGTCGACAGATCCAGTGTAAAGTCCCAACGGTTCAACAGATTAAGAAAAGTTATAGGTGAATATGATGGTGACTTGTTGATGGTGTACATACCGAAGAGTCTATACAAAGTTAGGTACCACTACAGCCACTGCTAATCTTGTTCAGGCACAACATTCTTATCTTATAAATTACAGACGTTACATAAAAAGAGAAGAAATTAACGTCATACGTATATCTATGTATCAATCAAGTCGAGCATGTTAATTTAGAGACCTAAACTGTACTAAGTGCTGGTTTTCCGGGCTGATTCAGGCAACCCATTTCATGCTCTAATGGTAGTATGGAAGAAAAAGGTTATAGATTAGACATGCTTTCTCATTCAGTCTCACATGTCATGTATCTCAGTGGCACAAGGTTAAGACAGTTCTTAAACTACATAGTCACTGGCCCTAAATAAGTATACTAATGACAGTCTAATTCTAGACACATCAAGCATAACTTCTAAAATACCATGAAAAAAGATATGCATAAGATAATAACAACAATTAACTTACCCACTAAAACGGGATAGCAGCGAAAAGGTTCAAATATATCCATTATGAATAAAACCAAAATACACAATTGCTACATGTTAACAGTCACAGGGCTACATGACCTCAGCCCTTTATATCCAAACTACACACTGGTCATTCTCACTAATCAAAACATTCAAAGGTCAAGCATAAAATAGCCAAAGGTCATATTTAATACTTGGACCACTGAAATGTGCAGGAATTAAAATGTGTTGAACCAAGTCCAAAGTAGGGCAGTGAATGTGGTTGAAGTTAAGAAATATCGAAATTTCATTATTGTTAAATAGTGTAATTTCTCAAATAAAAATCATAAACACATTGTACATTTTCTATAAACACAGGCTATAACTGTTATGGCTCTTCCATCGTATCAAGTATAAACACTGAGATAAACAGGAGGTAATCTTCAACACCGACGAAATGCCAAACAATCAATACTATTCGATACTGGTTTCAAATAGAAAACACTTTTAATCCTTAAAGGGGAACCGTCCAATGTTTCCTGTCACTAGCCGTATTGGCAATGATATTCGTGTATCCTATACAGTTCTGCAAACAAAATATAATTAAATTCTAATAATAACAAACATTTTACAGAACATTTCTATCTCTCTCTCGTGTCCACAGTGCGTTTCATCAACGAAATCGCTTCTTGTTCTTTAGTACTATGTCCGGGTATGCCAAATTAATTCAAAATCTTGAAGAACTGATCTGTATCACCTTTTATATATACAAGCACCTGCTCATGACGGAGGTTTTATAAATTAAACAACAAAGACCATACTGCTTGTGTTTATAAAAGAATGACATTTGTTCAATTTATATCAATGCCTATAATGCAGGATAAGGGCCCCCAAGAAGAAAGGCATGACCTCCTTTTGAGTGCGTCCGGCAATCCTGACTAGGAGGCGTACGACTTATCACACGTGACACTTAACCATCTTGATTTGGGCAGTTGTTCTGTAATACAATACACTTGTCAACAAAGTTGCTACATGCATTGTCATCTATAATCATTTAGAAAGTAAAATAGTTGTATAGCCCAAGGGAAATAATTCAGCTATTGTTTTTTTTAAACGAAACTTTTGCTACTTACTTCCCCTTGCATTTCAATTTATTTTTAAATTGCTTTAACAGTTCAGGAATCATTGAATGGATTAGAAACTCGACCAGGTTACAATGTCAATATTGTTCTTCAATCATTTGCCTGAATTATTTAGTGACGTCAAAAATTATTTGGCCTGCTGAATAGTTTCCGTTACTAGTGACGCGGGCCATAGGCCACTTTACATTGAAAGTGTATTTAAAAATAACATATTTAAAAAAATATGGAATTGATCAGAAGTTTGTATTTTATCCAACTTCTTATTTTCAGCTTAAATTGATAACACACCTGGGTATTTTGGATGGATGTATAAATTGGAGCTACTGAATATAGAATAGAGAATGGCTGCCTGGTCGAGCGGTTTGCACGCTGGGCTGTCGCTTCGATTTATCGATGGTCCCGGGTTCAAACCCTGCCCGCTCCCATCCCCCGTCGTCCTGCTGGAGGTTTGGACTTAGAAGTAATTATCTTCAACTCTGAAGGAACATCCGAAACATGTAAAACATTTTACAAAACATTTTTTAATAAACAGGGGGTTCTCAACATGTGCGTCGCGACGTCGGTCGCGACCCCCTTGTGGGTCGATTGATAATTTGTCAGGACACTGTTGAAAATATGGATTGTTCGGTGAATTCTAACATGTGTAACTTGACACATACAAAGTGTTTTTTTTTTTCATTGGAATTTACTATTTTCATTGTTACTCGAGGATAGACGTTGCAGACAACTGAATCAGAATTGATTTCAAACATTTTAATTAGCGCAGTAGAAATATTTTAAATAGTTTAAGTTAATGTGCATTGATGCATAACGTTTTGTTACGTCTGGTCGTGTTGTTAATCTCTGGACTCAGTATTGTCACTAATGTATTTTTTTTTTTATTTTTTTTTTATGCATAGTTTATTCAGATGATACGTTCGTTTACAAACTTTACAGAAACACACAAGACAAACAGGTTAACTTATCCACATACGGATTACATGCAATTAAAAAAATAATAGTGTGACATAACATTATTAATTGTCCTAAGTTAGGTCCATAGTATTTTGTATAACACAGGTTACATAATTTAACAATTCAAATATGAAAAAAATAAATTTTGACAAATTATCTACAAGGTTTTCCATAATATGTTAAATATATGATAAATGATCGTCTCCCATTTAAAAGGCTTTTCTCTGTTTGGATAATTTTTGATTGTTTCCCTTTATTTATTTATTATTTATTATACACATACACAGCCTGATTACATACAATGTGGATAATTTGTTGCTGTTTCACTAGTGCGGAGGAGTGTGATAACATTAAAACATTATGTAACTGTACTATTAGTTGTCCTAAATTAGGTCCAACTTATAATGCATAGTAAATATATTTTTCCTCTATAAAGGATAGTAAACATTGTTTGTGTGAGAATAAAGTACATAAAGGTTACATAACTAAACAATTCAATTCTGAAAAAATACGTTTTGTCAAAGTATCTTCAAACATTTTCACAATGTGTTAAACATATGATAAATGATAAATGATAAATGATCGTCTCCTCTTTAAGAAGCCTATCTCTGTTTGACAATTTTTGCTTGTTTCCCTTGGGAATCGGAACACTACTTCCTTTTCACCAAGATAACAAACATGTCTGATAGAGTCAAAGAGAGAATAGGTTTTAGGAAGGCAATGAAACTTCCGAAAACGATCCCTACGTGTGTGAAGAAGGGAAAGCAGGACAGTCCGGGAAATGATACTGTTTCAGTAGATTAATAGGGGTTAAAAAAAAAAAATAAAAATATATATATATATATATATATATACATATATATATACACACACACACACATACATATACACATACATACACACATACACACACATATATATATATACATACACATATATATATACACATACATATATATATACACACATACATACACATACATACACAAATATATGTAATAATTGTCAAAAGGACTTGTTTGCATGGAAATGTTTTTTTTTTTTTTTAAATTAAATTTATGTACAAATGTTTGTTTCAAATTTGGTAATTACTACCAAACTTACATACAATGTGAGCGATATGGTTCTGTTCAATGTAGAGTTATGTGTGACTAATAACATTGAAACATTATGTAACTATACTATTAATTGTCACTAATGTATTTAGATATTAGTGAATAATCAGGCGCGTCAGGTACTCTTCTATATTCCTTACCAAACAAACATCTCAACATTTTAATATATGGACTAAAATGTTTATGTTTTGAAAAAGGTTCAATAGCGCATCCATAATATTTCAATTTTAATACATACATTTTGTATAGAAATACTTAACGTATTGGACAAAATGAAACTTCGATGAACTCCTAACGGTAGAAGGGCAGGAAAGCATGGGCCTCCACTAAGTAACTCTGTTGTTGAACTGCCATGCAGTTCAAGTGACCCTTTAGTTGTCCAGCTCTTGGACACTCTAGTAAGACACGCACCTCTGTTTCCTCTGCCTGTCCCATTAGTTTAAGCAGGAGTAGAAAAACTCCAGCATGTCATTTGTAACGAAGTTCCTGAAGTCTATGGAGATGAAACAACTGCAATGTCATTTTGATAGCCAGCATCCGTCGTCATGGATACCTAGTATTTCAGAGGAATGGTTAGGCATATAAATGTTGGCCATTTAAAGATTTTTGCAAACGACATTTTGTGAACATGTTAAAGAAACTTAGTTCATTTTTTTGGAAAAGTGTAAAATATTTTTGAAAAATATTAGTGATGTGTAGACAGATGGTGCTCCAAGCTTGGAAGTATGTTTGAATTTCAACAGAATGAGCCGCCATAGGTCGTTGGATTCATCGTGATTCATCGTCGACTATTACTAACGAGGACAATGTTTGACTAAAATTACAAAAAAGCGATGAAAAAGGTCACGGCAAGGATCAAGTGCAATTGATAATTTTGTGAAAGAACATTTTCTAACACATCAAACTTTTCAAACTTAACATTCCATTGGTACATGCCAGAACTCCAAAAAAGTCAAAGTTGAAGATATTTAGGAAACAAAAATAGTTATTGAACTCATTAATAGAGATGCGGCGAACAATTTCTCTATAATTACACAAATCTAGATCAAGCGTTTGCAGTCATGCCCCAATTTGTCTGTGTTGCACCTTCAATGTGCAATAATACATTATTTGCATAACAGCCTGTTAATTATCAACTCTAGATACAGAAAATCGTCACACTTGTATGAAATGTGGATAATGTAAAATAAGACAAAATAAAGGTAAATGAAGGCATGACATTTCGTTTATTAGTAATTGAATAATGCAGAACATTGTGTAATTCAAGAATATGATATATAATGTAATATTTTATATCATATTGCTATAACCCTATTGCCCTATTGTCGACGCAAAAGGGTTAACGGTGATCAGCTGATATTTTTTTGACACAGGCCAGCTAAACAGTTTAGCGTGCTACATCGAAAGGGAAGGCATGAGCTTTGCACGTGATCACTGTTATGGTCATCTGATGATAGGCCTGTGTGTACGGCAGACCAGAGACAGAGTGTGTAGGAGAGCAGTTCAAGACAGGACACGGAGGAGACCAGGTCTGTGAGTCTGGCTATGAAGTCGGGCCTGGTTGAGTCCTCAAGTGAAACGTACAAGTCCGGGAAGAGACAGTAGAGTTTATAGAGCTTAGTTTTGTGATGTACAGTGTAGCATTTGTAGCTGTTGATGTGTTTGTAGCCAATTGTCTAGTATTGGCTGTTATCTAATTATTCACCATTATTAAAGTACCAGATTATTTTGGAGATCTTGTTGTCAAGTTCTTGATGTGTTGTGTTGTGTGTTTAGCAGTGTTTACGGAAAGCCTGAGATAGGATAGAGAGAAATTTAACAATATTGTTTCATGATTAAACATAAAGCTTTGGCAGTATAAATCAACTATTTACTTTAAGCCTACAAATATAATATTGCCTCATTAACAAACTCACAGTTACTTATACTTATGAACGAAAATAATTTACTTTTGGGGGGGGGGGGGATCGCGGCAGAGTGAGAGATTGTAAAAGAGGGGTCGCCGAGCTAAAAAGGTTGAGAACCTCTGATCTAGACCAAGTGGAAGCACTGAATCTAGATGTTTGCCCTTAAGGCCGTTAAGTGACATGGGTACCACCCGTTCGTCACAGAAAATCACGCCACTAATAGCTTCAAAGCATTGAGAAAATCCTTGGCGCTTGTTTTTCGGAGATTTAGAAAAGTTTCTGCAGGTGATATCGATGGCCAATCAATTGCCTTCATTGCTCTAAATTTATCAAGCAGGGATAATAAAAATAATTTAATCTAATTTAGATTTGCAAAAAAAAAAATCTAAAATTTCTAAACCAAAAAGATAGTGCAACGCAGGGGAGCTAACCGACACTAAACGTGATTTTAGTAACCCCCCCCCCCCCATATAACTCTGTCACTACGTCTACAATATTCATTTTATGTGTTTTAACAACAAATCTTATTTACGCATGCATATTTTTAATAAAATGTTTAATTTTAACGAAAATATGAGTAAATCTTTTGAAAGTAATTTCTAAAAATATTTGATAATAAAAACTGAATTTAAAATCTGATATATTTTATACCAGGTCAAAAAAGACATGTAATATCTTTCAATTATTAAGATTACCAAGCTGTCTAATATATCAACATTTGGGAAAACATTATCGCCAGACAAGACAATTTGTAAAGAATAACGAATCATAGATTATATGTGGTCCTCTAAACTCTTTATGAGCTCACTGTAGTGCTGCTGGGCCTCAGCCTTAGGTTGACGAGTTAACATCAAGAAGTCGTACCGGTATGTCCACTTGTGGAGTTCCGCAACGTGATGTCCAGCGGTGTCATACGGCCAACAGGCATCTTATACCATTTCTTTGCCGATGACTCACAGTTATACGATTCCTCAGTACCCTCAGAGGTGTCGCATCTGGCAGAGAAAATTCAGTGGTACCGTTGCAAGGGTGAGCGATTGGATGGTTGAGAACATGCTCGAGATGAACGAAGACAAGACAGAAATAATCAAGATTGGCACTCGGAACAACGTCTCTAAAGTCGAGAGCACAGATTCTCTTTTTAATACGAACTGCCAGGTTTTTTATGTCCATGTAGTCCGGAATCTTGGAGTTTTCTTTGACTCAACACTATCTTTCGACTCACACATAAGGCAGCTCTGCAAGGGTCTTTATCTACAGCTGCGCAGATTAGGCCAGATCCGACCATATCTAACAACGGAGTCAACAAAAATGCTAGCTGTGGCATTCATACGCTCCCGCCTTGACTACTGCAACGCCGTGCTAGCAGGTATACCCGACGACAAAATAGCCAAGCTACAACGTATTCAGAACAAAGCCGCACGAATAGTTCTTAAAAAAAACAAGACGAGATTCTGCTACTACGCTCTTGCGCACGCTCCATTGGTTACCCGTGAAAGCAAGAATCGAGTACAAGGTCGCCACACTTTGTCGTCAGTGTATATGCAACAATGAGATGCCCTTGTACCTTAGCGAACTGATTACTCCATATGTCCCACAGAGAGCCCTACGCTCAATGGACTCAACGCTTTTAGTGGTTTATGAACAATTTTAACGTGAACGGTTGTGTAAATTGTAAGCATACTTCAGTAAATTATGTGCTTATGTTTAATTGGCAATGTCATCTCTTCAGTATAAAATTAAAAAAAATCAACAAAAGAGTATAGCAACACAGTAGCTCTACTTTTGTTACTAGATAAATATGTATTTTAAATTCCTTCATTTGTGTAGGAGTACATGTAACAACAGTGACCTACTTTCCACACTCCTACAGAGCACTGTAACCATCAGTTACAAAGAAATTTTAGATAGGAACCTATAGATATAGCTTTGGTTTAAATTAAAAAGACAATATTGAACTCATCGACTCGATCCCGGGCAAAGCAGGACGTTTAGAAGACTGACGCTTTGGCGAGGTGGTCATTTTGGTGGGGTGGTCATTTTGGTGGGGTGGTCGTTTTGGTGGGGTG
>JADKLZ010079391.1:19170997-19217332 GCA_021533235.1 Biomphalaria straminea | reverse complement strand
TCTTGTGTGTTAAATGGTGATATATATTCTTTAATATTTGATCAAACCACAATTAACTCTTGGTAGATAATGTTTCTTGTGTGTTAAATGGTGATATATATTCTTTCTGTGATTACTATGCGCTACAGTTTGTTGTGTTGAAGTTTTGTTACATCTTTTGTGTCGGCTAGTGAAATAGGCAAACATAACCAAGATTAGACTGATGTGCTCCCTGGTCTTGGCCAAATTTTTTAAATGCTATTGAATCTTGGACGTTGACTGCATAACTAGAGAGGAGGATCCTGGCAAAGGAATTGAGATGCTACAGAAGGATCATAGTTATCATTTACAAAGACCGTATCACAACGAAGAAGTTAGAGACAGTATTCTTACAGCGATGCTGCCCCGTGATGACCTGCTAACAACTGTCAAAAACTGCTATCTAAAACACTATGGCCTTCCTGGCTCACAAACACCTTCCTTCAGGGGACAAAGAAGAGGCAGACAGAGAAAGCGATAGAAAGACAACTTAAAAGAATGAACAGGAGGCCTGCCATTTAAAGAGGTTCTAAAGCAAAAGATAGATAGTAATGGAGAAAGAGAGTCAACAAATCTTGCATGGTAAAGCATAAAATGGGAACTTATTTGGGGCATTTTTATTTCTTATGACTTTAAGCATCGGGTGACCTTTTGTTTATGACATTACAGAAAAAATTTGAAAAAAAAAAGATTAAAGATAACACCAAAAGAAAAACTTTTGAATCAGTTTTGAGAAAGCTCTTTTTTCTTTCTATTGTTTATATTTTAGCCTTGAAAGTCTAAGATAATATCTCTTTGACTTACTTACTCAAAAATTAGGTCCTCCTGCGCATTGGGAGGCAAACTGTCTGAAGCCTCCTCCCACCTGGTGTCCACTGAGGTCCTCCATAAATGTGTGGCACCAAGTTAGAATTAGAATATTCATGACTTACAGTTGACCTCTGGTCATCTGAAACTCCTCTGGTTTTCTTCCTACAGGTCGCTGGCCGGAAAGGGTTCCCCCACGTCATTTATGCTCGAATATGGCGCTGGCCTGACTTGCACAAGAATGAGTTAAAACATGTGAAATTTTGCCAATATGCCTTTGACCTCAAGCAAGACAGTGTCTGTATCAATCCATACCATTATGAAAGAGTGGTATCCCCTGGTATTGGTAAGCATTCTTTTTATTCTTTTGTGACTGCTTTTTTTATGGTTAATATTTGAATTGAAATATATACTCTATTTATTTTTTCCATAATGCATTTTTTTTCTTTATAGAACAGTTTCATAATTAATTGTTTTTGTTTTTTGTTTGCTAAATGCACACATTACTGTTTTAGTGTATATCTACTTAGAGGTTTTTTATGCTAAATCAAAGTTAAGACCTCAAAGATAAATGACTTATCATGAGCAATCTTATATTGTATACTTAAGCTTTTAGGTTATTTAATCCATTTACATTATAGTAATGTAATACTATCTATTAAACTCTATCTTTTGATGATGGAAGCTAAGTAATTTAGTTACAAATTTGTATTTTCTTTCAGACTTATCAGGTCTATCCCTACATCATGCAGGTTAGTTGATTTCTAAGACATTGCACAGTTTAATTATTGCAATATATTTTTCCCTTTTTGTCGATGCTTTGGTTTGTCGTTAAAAAGTTATTATTTTGGTTAACCATTTCACCACTAAGCAGTTGTCAGAAACTATCTACCCCTGTCCCTAAGAGAAGGGATATAACTCCCTTTTATTTTAAAAAATCAATTTGTGACTAAATTCACATAAAAAACTATTAAAATCTAACAAAAACCTTTTTTTTATAAATAGAAAAATTGACATAGGGTTAAGCATCATGTTTAAAGTCATAAATAGGTCTATAGAGCTCAAAAACATTAAAATATCATGTCAGATTTAGCTGCCTTCCAATCTCCCTACTAGATTTAAAATAATCGATACTGGATCTAGCATCAATTTCTTATTCATTTTCATTATTATCAATCACTTACCCCAGTCATTATATCCTTATTCTACAGCTTAAACATTAATATTCCCATTAAAATCATATTCTAATTAAACAAATGCCTAAATATGTTCCATTTTTTAGGCTACCAAAAAAAAACATAATTTTCAAAAAATCATAAAAGTCCATTTTAACATGCTGCAGATATGCAGATACAAAATAAACACCTAAAAATAGCATCAATATTTCCCTTCTAGGTCAGAGTTTTTAAAGATATAAATATATAAAGATATAAAGATATAAATAATAATAATAATAATCTTTATTGTCCGTAAGGAAATTTGTCATACAATTTGTGCATTATAAAAAACAAAACATTATTTTAAAAAATGTACATTCACACCAGACTCACTCACAATTTACATATGAAAAGTTTACATTAGATTGGTTCTATTTAATGATCTGATTGCCAGAGGAACAAAAGAGTTTTTGTATCTGTTTGTCTTTGCTATCGGTGTCTTGTATCTCTTTTGTGATGGTAAAATAACAAAATCCTGACCCAAAGGGTGATTTCTTATTTCTAGAATCTTCTTAGATTTTGTAAGGATATTTGCCTCAAACAGCTGCCCTAATGGGGTTTGTTTTTTGCCAATGACTTTACCAGCAGCATTTAGGATTCTCAGGAGTTTATTTTTATTCTTAGTGCTTAGATTGCCATACCAGGCAGTAATATTGAAATGTAAAATATTGCCGATGTGAGCGTGATAAAACATAGCCAAGGCCTTTTCGCTAAAATTAAAAGAGGACAGTTTTCTCAGTAATCGTAATCTATGCTGCCCTTTTTTGCTGATACAATCTGTATTTGCTGTAAAATTTAATTTATTGTCTAGGATAGTACCAAGGTATTTAAAAGTTTGCACTATTTCAATGGTCTCTCCAGCTACAGTTACAATATCATTTTCCTTCTTTTCCCTACGAAAATTGATAATAATTTCTTTGTTGTTGTTTTTTTTTACATTTAATAATAAAAAATTATCTTTACAGTACCTTTCAATGTGGTTTATTTCTCTAAAATACTCTTACATAAGTGTTTGATAAGTCCAGATGTTTGTAGACACAATTTAAAATGTTTAGAATAGCATCGTCTACACCTTTACCCTTTTGGTAAGCAAATTGTAAAGGGTCCAATTTATTACCCAGATCATTTAGTAGAAACATTTTAACAAGTTTTTCCAAACATTTAGACACAATGGAAGTAAGAGAAACAGGTCTAAAGTCATTCATTTCCTTTGGTTTGGACACCTTTGGTACAGGTACAATTATGGACAGCTTCCACACAGATGGTATCTCGTGGTTTAATGAAGTGGAAAAAATCTCAAATATTTATTTGAAAACTAGCAGTGCATGCGTAAACGAAACTGCCCAAAACCAGTGATTGCCTGCAACTCCAGGCGACTCTAGTTGTCAACCTGTTGCGATGACTCTCGGCGACTATAGTTATCAAATGGTTAATGTAATAGTCTTAGAATGTTTATTCAATGCATTCCTTAATCAATCTTGCCACTTTTTTACACTTTAGTTGCCACAATATTTATAATTATTTGCCACATTCCAACAGAAATATTAATTTTGCCTATTTATAGTGCACTAGATTATGCTTAAACTAATAAGCTTATATATATATATATATATATATATATATAGAGAGAGAGAGAGAGAGAGAGAGAGAGAGAGAGAGAGATTTCATAAAATCCTAAATGCTTCTGGTAAGGTCAAAAAACAGATCCCATTTGTATGACTGTTTTGGGAAAAACATTCATTAGAAAGCAAAAAAATATTTAGAAATAAAAAAAATCAATCACCCTGTGTCAGGATTTTGTGATTTTACCATCGCAAAAGATATACAAGACACCTGGCAACCTGGCAATTAAAGATTTAAATACATACAATATGACTATCTAAATATAAACATTTTGCCTGTAAATTTTAAGTGAGTCTGGTATGAATGTGTATTTAGATTTTCTATAGTTGTCCTACTTTGTTTGTGTGATGAGCATTATGTTTGTTGACATAAATAATCAAGAACATTCATATTTCTTTTTGAAACTAAATAAAGCCAGCATTGGACGCACGTTGATTTTTGTTTCAGATAAGGTTAAAATTCGTTGCAGGGAAGCACCGAAATACACATAAAATAATTTAGTGAAGTAAGGCTTTATAAAACATAGAAATTTGGAATTGCGTTAGAAAACTAAGAACTAAAGTGTGGTCTTAAACAAGCAATTAGGAAAGGCTTTATAGAGCAAAAAGAAAATAAATAATAAGGAAGTACTTTTATAAAATATTGAAAAAAGAAATTTATAAGGAAATTATTAAAAAGAAAAAAAAATCAAGGGCTTGTATTAAACAAATTTATTAAGGACTTTATAATCAAAGAAATTAGGACTGAATTTTCAAAACAAAGAATTTAGTCAGGACTCAGTATATCAAAGAAATCAGGAAGAGAATTCTAAAACAAAGAAAACAGAAAGGGCTTTATAAAACAAAAGAAATAATTATGTTCCTATTACGCTCGCACCTTCATTTGTTTGCTTTTGTGCTGACTAATGAAATTAATTGTGTAGTTCCTCACATCCCCTGCACAGGGCCCCCTGGAAGGCTGGTTAAAGATGAGTACAGCAGCAGCGCATCCATGACGATTTCCGAGCATGCCCAAATAGGAGGGGACACAGTTCAGCATCCACCTGCAGACTCGTTCCTTCATATGCCAGGTTGGCCTTTTGTTTTTTAGACATTGTTCCTCAAAAATTGATTGTATTCTTTTCTCAATGTTAGTTGTTAGATTGTCATTTATTAAGAATGTTTTTTGATAAATTGTAAGCAGTTGCACTCATTTTTTATATTTTTGTTAACAATTTTTCTCATTATGTTAATAAACTTATAACAAAAAGAATTGAATGCATGAAACAGAATAGCTAGCATAAAGCTGTTCAAGAAGAAATAAGGGGTCGAGGTTGACACATTATCAAGATCTATACATAACTTAATGAAATGATTATAATTAACGCTTAAAAGTGCTTGATTTCTTTTTGTTCTAGCACCTTTTATATTGGTCATTTATTGATCCAGTTGAAGTTTTGGTTGAAAAAAAAATTATTATTAGCCAACTAGTATATTTGGCTATAAAAGTATGTGATATTTTGTTGGCCATGCTAATGTGGTGATGTGTAGACAGAATATTGTCTCCCTTTGACTGTCATGTGCTCAGTGCATGTTTCTTCATTACACTTGATCAGACCAATTCTATTCTTTTCAACTCCTTGTTGTTGTTGTTTTGTTTATATTTCACACTTTTATTCTTCTATATTTCCTGAAAAAAAAGACAAATAAAGACATCAAAGTTTTAATTACTTGATTAGTACCAACAGGTCAAGTACATTCTTATATTTTTTAATACAGTGTTTAAAATCTGACCCCATTGGAAGCCCATCATTTTTCAACACAATTTGGATGGGCTCTGTCTTTGAGAATGTATATATATATATTTTTTGTTGTTTTTTTTATTGACTACTTGTAAATAATGAGTTAATGAAAATTAAGGTTTTGAGAAATGCTTATTTCAGTTGAAGGTTACTTGAATGATTACCAGCACAACAACATCAACTATTTGTAGTTCTTCATTATAATTGTAACTTTGAAGCCAGGCTAATTAATAATAGTTGATCTTTTCAGAGTAAAGACTTTAGAAAATGTTTATCTTAAAATGTATAACTTTATTTCCTTGTGATTTTGTAATTATTTGTAGGTCTGTGTTTATTGTTATGTGACGTCTAATTTTGTTTATTTGTGCTTTTATTAATTTTCTTTGTTTCTCTCGACTCCAGGCTCCCGGCCCACCACCTCTGCAGCTCATCCATTACTTTCCCCGTCCTCCACCAGCAGCGGCTCTGTGGTGGCTTCCCCACAGCAGCCAGTGGCCCCGGTCAACGTGGGAGTCGTAGGAAGCACCATGGGAGCTGCCCTGGGCCGTTCCGACAGCGGCGGCTCATTGTCCCACCCCCATCACCCTCATAATTCTTCCGCCAGCCAGCCCCTGTCCCCTGCTCAGCAGGCCATGCCCAGGTTGGACCTCTCCCGCCCAAGTGAGTTATTAATAACGAGCTGATTTGCATATGCGCTGATGTTACTCACATTAATTTGGTGATGGGCTTGCTACCCTTTTTGTTTGGGTTCCTTACTGGTTATTCAAAAAAGCATCTTCACAAAATGATTTCATACTAAAGTTTATGTGATATTTCACAATTACATGACTCTATTACTTTATCTGTGAAAGAAAAATGTTAATTTTGCCCTTTTTTGAAAAAAAAAAACCATTAATTAATGAGTCTAAAATGTTTTGTGAATTTGCTTTGAATTTTTCACTAACATTGAATTTGTGTAACAAAGCTTCAACTAACTGATCATTTGCTAATTTAACTTAAAGATGATTGTTTCAGCTTTTTAGATTGTTGTAACAACTGGTCACATCACTAACACTTGTGTCTAATTATAACACTTAATTTGTGGGTATCCTACAACTTTAGCAGAGATCCGTAGTGGCTTGCAATTAAGCTTTTTAAATGGAAAAGATCTGTGTCCACAGTTGGTTGGGCTGCACACTAAGTGATTTTTCACTTGTGCTCACCAAAAGTTTACCAGAGACTTAAATTTTTTAATGTCTTTTCTTTGACAACACTTTGCTCACTAATGACACTGCATTAGTATCCATAGTGTGTTACACTTATTTACTTATTTGATGATTTTCAAGGGAAGGGCGGGTTTAAAAGAGGAGATCACGGTCAACGCAAGACCAAGCGCCATAGAAGACCTCAACACTTGACTGAAACGTCCCACAGGTTGTGGCATTGGAAGTCAGTATTCAGCCCTTCTGTAATGAATGGTCTTGGCCCTTGTCAAATCTAAACAATTTCAATCAGAAATCTGTCATTCTCAGTGATGCCAACTATTAATGCTACAATAATAAACAAGAAAAACACAAAAAAAATTGTTTTAAAAAGACAATACCTCCATTATTAAACTTGAAATAGAATACAATATTTTTTACAACTTAATTAAAACAAAAAATAATTTGTTCAATCTGGATATTGAGCCCCTGATTTTTGACACTGTTGTTTGTGTGAAAGTATTACGTTACTAATTCAGACAGTGGGTAATGCAGACTTGTGCTATTTTTTAATTGTACTTTCATTATATCCACATTATTGAGAGTTAAGATCTACTCTAGATTTAAATCTACTTCTATATCTAGAATCTGTAGGTAATCTATATAAGACTCACATAAATTATAATCAAAGCTTAGATAATCTTTCAATAAACTTGAAGCAATTTTAAATTTAATAAAAAAAAAATTAAGAACAACTCAGTTATCACATTTTTTTAGTCCTTTGAAAAGTGATGTTGTCTTTAGATCTAAGTCTAGTGCTCAAGCCAAATTTACATTTTTATTTAGCTCTTAATTTGAGATATTATAACAGTCAAACTAGAGTTTTCTCCATGTGGCCTATGAGCTAGTATTTCTTTATTTTTTGTTCTTTATTCTTATTCAGTACATCAATTTTAAATTTCTAGAAAAATTGCTAGAGCGTTTTTTGAGATTCAGGTTTCTCTACCCTCTATGAAGTTCTGACTTGATTAGAAATATTGTAAAAAAATACAAAAAATAAGACTTAGCATTAATACCAAAGTTGTTATGGAATAATCATTCAAAAAGGGTAAGGATGATCAAGTTAAACCTTATTTTAATAAGAATTCACCATAGATATCTTTGATGAACTAAAAATTTCAGCTGCTGGGCTACAAAAATATAGTCTTGTGAATTCTTTGCTTTCATTTCAGATTTTCCTTTGTTTTTATGATTAATTTTTTACTTTTTTTTTTTTTTTTTTTTTAATAAAAAATAAAAGCTACTTTTTTTTTTTCAATTTTAGTATGGGAATAGGAGATTTAATACAGTACTCTTGTATCATAAATGTTTGTTTTTATAGAAATTTTTCCTCAGTAAAATGTATTGATTTACAAGAAAGCTAAACATGGCTTATAGCAAATATATGTATTAGAGTTAGCACTTGAAAATAAACATACAGAAAAAAAAACTAATTGTGGCATAAAAACATTTGTTAGATACAAGAGTATGTAGATTTATTGATAATTTGATGGTACTTGTGTTAGAATTTATCTGATAATTATCGCTTTGATTGTTAAAAGTGATGTAATGACTCGGAGATCATGGTTTGTTTTTCTTTTCTGTTTCATCTTTCTTTCATATTGTAATATACTGACTGTATTAACATTTTCTTTATCATTTAATCCTTCTTGTGGGTAGTTAGAACCTTGTAGAGCGCTTTTTTTCCCCCCTTATCATTTACTTCTCATTGTTGTCTAGCATGTAGTAGTTGTGGTAAATGGATGTGTTGTCACTTGTCACAAGGCAATGCTGTACATTGTTCTGTGCTGTGCCGCTGTGTTATTTTGTTCAGACTTGGCTTCAGTTTTCTTGACCTGAGACCACTTCATTTAGGGTAGTTGGGTTGAAATGTTACAGAGTATAAACACAATTCATTACAATTAATTATTGTTTGTATTTACACAGTGCCGAGCCAAAACAAAATATATAATAATAATAATAATAATCTTTATTGTCCATAAGGAAATTTGTCTTACAATTTGTGCATTATACCAAACAAAACATTTATAACTATAAAGAGAGACAAAATGTTCATTCACACCAGACTCACTCACAATGTACATGTCAAAAGTTTACATCAGATTGTTTCTGTTTAATGATTTGATTGCCTGAGGAACAAAAGAGTTTTTGTGTCTGTTTGTCTTTGCTATCGGTGTCTTGTATCTCTTTTGTGATGGTAAAATCATAAAATCCTGACCCAAAGGGTGATTTCTTATTTCTAGAATCTTTTTAGATTTTGTAAGGATATTTGTCTCAAACAGCTGCCCAAGCGGGGTTTGTTTTTTGCCAATGACTTTACCAGCAGCATTTAGGATTCTCAGGAGTTTATTTTTATTCTTAGTGCTTAGATTGCCATACCAGGCAGTGATATTAAAATGAAAATATTGCAGATGTGAGCGTGATAAAACATAGCCAAAACCTTTTCGCCAACATTAAAAGATGACAGTTTTCTTAGTAACCTCTACATTGATAAGCTTTGAAGTGTAGGTAACAATCAAGGAGATCAATTAAAATGCAATCACTGTATTGCAGTACCACTGGTCTCTTGGTATTATTTTCTGCATTCATTAAAACTAGTTGAGGATTGTAATACTTTAAGCATATCATCTCAAAAATTCTTTTCTGGATTATACTTCGATGATTCTAATCTTGACTGGTTCATTACTTGGATTCTGAAATGGTTGGTACTTATGTGTAAAGATGAATAGGTTCTTTTCATTAATACACTGTTGCTAAGTATCACCATAATTGTGTACATTGGTTTGTTAATTCTGTATCTTTTTTTTTATAATTAAAATTATTTAATTATATTAATGTACCTGCATAAAACATTTTGTTTAAAATGAACTGGGAAATTTTAAGTTAAAATTGATTGGTCTTTAGTGTTGACAAATACAACATATATTGTACCGTATCTATATATTAACTAAACAAAAGGTATTTGTTTTTATAAATTATTATTATTTTTTTATTTTTTTTTATTTCTTTTGGTTAATAGTTCATTGGATAGTAAAAGTATATTGATCAAAGTATTGTTTGATAAAAGTGTTAATTATTTATTATAGTAAAATTTTTTATTATTTGTAATAATAATAATAGTCATTATTATCAATGAGTAAATTTATCTCACAATTGTGCATGACAAATTTCTATAAAATATAAGAGAAAACATTATTTCGTATACCAGTGTATAAGTGTTATTTGAGTTTTAAAATGTCAGCAATTTTTTTGCATTTTGCAATGGTTTATATTAACTGAAGTTTCAAAAAGTTATTCATATCATTTGTTGCAGCTTACATAATCTAGAATTACAAATATGTATTTTTTTCACAAAGCATAATTTTTTTAAAAAATCCAATAACTAATTATTGCTTTTTATCATGATAAATTACCATTAGCTAAGTAAAGTTCTGTTCAATTTTTTTGATAGGTACAAGTGGGATAGCCTCACACCCTAGTCCTTTGGGTGTCCCAACTCCTCCGACCCACCCTAGCCAGGTGGTGCGCAGCAATAGCCAAGGTCATGGTCACGGCAGCATGGCAGCAGAGACCTATCCAAGGCCAGTCCACAACCAGGCCAACTTGCGGCATTACCCACAAGGTGAAATAATTTTTTTGTTTGGTTTTACTTGTTTGTTTTTTTTTTTTTTCATAACTGTTTAATATAAAGTGTATTGATCTACTGTATTTGTTTCTTTCGTAAATATTATGAGAGAAGATATCTACGTTACTTTATAATTGACTAGATTTTCCCTTTTTTATTTAGATCAAAATTATGTATCTTGCCTGCACCCCACATCCTTTGTCTCTAATTTTGCTTACCTCTTGTTGCCCAATGCAATCCCTGGAACACTCGGAAATTTCACCCTCTCAAATCCCTTTCAAAGGGAGATAGCTTCGCAAGAAATATAGGTGGGTTCAGGAAAGAGTTAATAAAAAAATATAATTATGACGACTATTTGAATTCATTCAACTGCAAAACAATCAGATTACTTTATGTTGCATTCTAAAATGAAATGTGTTTTTCAATTAGAACTCCAAATCCTATATAACAAACTACTCTTGGCAATTATTGAATTGTGCATACTCATTCAAGACTGAATCTAGAATTCTATTAAAATCAGCGACATTATGAGGCTGTCTTTTTATATATTCCATACTTTGTATAGTAAAGAAAAGTAAGTTCCACTTTCAGACCTTGTGGTCTATAGGCAGATAATGTTTTGGTCATCTGTTTCTTTGGCCAGCAGTAAAAGAGCTGGGTTTGTGTGGCCAGCACAACAACCACCCACCTTTGCTTTCCCTAACTTAAGTCATATACACATTAGAGTAGGGTGAAAAATCCAGAAATTCTAAATCCCAGTCTTTACCGTGTTTCGGAACCAGGGCCCCAAGCTCGGAATTAACCACTCAGCCTTTGTGCCCCTTATCCTAAATATGTATGATTACAAAAGTTGGACTTTCTATGTTGAGTCTGAGATGAGAATTCAGGTCAGAGAAAGGCAAGTGAAGATTGCTAGGCATATGAAGAGCACCTTAAAACTGTGAATGGTTCAGACACCTTGTCCATCATCATTTATCTTTCTGAGGTATCCTTGAAGATGCCCTTGAAGCAGAATACAAATAGGTTGACAGTTGGTTAGTAGTTAGTACTGTGTACAAGTTACAACAGAGCAAATCCTAAACATCAGAATACTCTGTGAAAAATATCTCCAACACCAAGAGAATCTTTTCCATGTCTTTATTGATTTCAAGAAAGCTTTCGATCGAGTATGGCACGGGGCACTCTGGGTGACAATGGAAAAATATAACATTAACACAAACATAACCAAAGTTATCCAGAACCTATACAAGGATGCCACCAGTGCGGTGTACTTCAACAACAATATTGGGGAATGGTTCAAAACCACAGTTGGATTAAGACAAGGCTGCCTCCTTTCACCAACACTCTTCAATATCTTCCTTGAAAGAATAATGGAAGATGCTCTCGAAGGATTTGAAGGTACTGTAAGCATTGGAGGAAGAAAAGTTACAAACTTGCGCTTCGCAGATGACATTGATGGCCTAGCAGGGACAGAAGACGAACTAGCGACCTAGTGATGCACATTGACAAGACTTTAGCAGCTTATGGCATGCAAATAAATGCAGAAAAAACCCAAATCATGACCAATAGTCAACAGGGCTTCACAAAGACCATCAGTATTGGAGGCAAAAAGCTAACTAGCGTTAGCAGCTTTAAATACCTCGGAGCTATTGTCTCGGATGATGGAACAAAGCCCGAACTAATGGTCCGAATAGCACAGTCCACAGCGGCCCTTTCTAAACTCAAGTTGATATGGAAAGACAAAGGCTTAGCCCTCGGCACCAAAATCAGACTGATGCGCTCCCTGGTCATGGCCACATTTCTTATATGCTTGTGAGTCTTGGACGCTGACTGCAGAGCTAGAGAGGAGGATCCTAGCAATGGAAATGAGATGCTACAGAAGGATCCTAGGCATCACATTTAAAAACCGCATCACAAATCAAGAGATTAGAGACAGGGTTACGGCAGCGATCGGACCCCATGATGACCTGCTAAATACTGTGAAGAAACGAAAGCTCAAAATGTATGGCCATGTAACAAGATCTTCGGGACTCGCAAAGACCTTCCTCCAGGGAACAGTACCAGGAAAAAGAAAACGAGGCAGACAGAGAAAGCGGTGGGAAGACAACATCAAAGAATGGACAGGCCTACTATTGAACGAGGTTTTAATCAGGGCAAAGGATAGAGAGGAATGGAGAAAGATGGTCCACAGGTCTTGCTTGGTGCCCCAACGGTCCACCAGACTAAGGGATAGGTAACAGGTAACAAGTTGACCAGCATGTCTCTTATTGCACCAGTGCAGGTGGCTTTTGACCAAGAGGACTAAAGATGTACTGTTGGATCACCATGATAGCACACCCTCCATGAAAGTCAAAGGCTTAATGATGATAGTGATGATGACTCCAGAGATGCTCCAGATGTTTATATTACTTTCGTTCTAATAATAATAATAATAATAATCTTTATTGTCTGGAGGAAAATTTGTCTTACAATTTGTGCATTATACAAACAAAACAGTATTTAAAAAAAAATGTATATTCATACCAGACTCACTTACAATTTACATGTGAAAAGTTTACATTAGATTGTTTCTATTTAATAATCTGATTGCTCGAGGAACAAAAGTTTTTGTGTCTGTTTGTCTTTGCTATCGGTGTCTTGTATCTCTTTTGTGATGGTAACATAACAAAATTCTCTTGACCATTTTTACTGCAAAATATGTACTTATTGAGAGATTATGATTTTAAATCTCACGGCTATGTTTCTTGTCTTCTTAACAGCATCTCCAGCAGGATGGGGTGACAATGCAACGCCTCCGTATTCTCAAGCTATGCCATATTGTAAGTACATGGTAACTTTGGAGGATGAACAATTTTTTTTATTCTGCTATGTTGTAAAAAAAAATAGTAGTAATTGTATTATGAGTTTAAAAATAGTTAATTTTTTAAATATTTTTTTTTTGTGGTATAGTTTTGCAATTTTGTAAAATGTTTTTAGAACTGAATAGTTTTTTTTTCTTTAATTCAACATTCTTTGCATTCTTAAGATGTTTTTTTTTTCCTATATTTTTTTCTAAAGTAAAGATTTGTCATTTTGATTGTGATTTTAAATTTTAAAAAATGCACGAATCGAACAAATTGAAGCTTTCATAGTTTTTTTTACTATTTTTCACCTTCATCTTTTGCCACATACAACTGATGAAATAAAAAAGCATTGACCATAATGTGATGATGAAGTACCATAATACTTAACACTTTCACTCTTATCTCAGTGTATTGAGAAGTCGTAAGCTTGCTAGAGACTAAGTATATGTCACCTATGAGTTTATATTGTTGAAAGTTACTGTAGTACTGCGTTCACTGTAGGCGTGGAGTTGACATGCGGGTTCATACATAAACTTGTTTATTGTAGGCTCGTCAGGATCAATACTCTATATAATCTATACATACTAACTTCACTTGTTAAATGAGGAAATGACTCGTTATATAGCAGACACAAATAATACTTTAATAAGTACAAATATATACACCACTTGTAGAAAATGATAAACAAACTTCAGAATCATTGAAATATATCCTTCAACGAATGATTCACAAAATACTCATAATAAATAACTCCAGTCTATTACAAATAACTTAAACAACTTAATTATATCAACTTCTTGTATCAACTACTTTCTAGTGACCGCTTCAAAGTTTCTCTCTCAACTGACTGTTCACACATGATTAAAAGTATTCACATTCTCACAACATGGTAGTGAATTGGGTTCACAATGGAGTAACTGGGGTGTCCACTCAATGGCACCAACTTTGAGGTGGTGACAGTATACTTGAACTTGGCTTGGCTTAGCTACACATGAAAGGGGCTCGAGGTCCATCGTTCACAAATGAGATTGAACCATAGTGCTCGGAGCATGCTATAAGCATGAAAGTAGCGCTATATAAAAGCTATTATTTATTTTATTGGGGGGTCATTTTTAATGTGTAGTTATTCATCTTTATCTAAGTTTAGTCAAATGGCTAAGTATTCTTAAATGCTACCTAGAAAAGGAGATATCCTGTTTATTATTTTGGATAGCATATAATCCAAAAAGTACAAATGGTGAAATAGTTTGAGTGCTGGGGCAATTCCTGGATGTCTTGATGGTTCATGTTTCGAGTGTCCTATGCAAATTTTGTTGACAGTACCAGGCTTGCTGACCTCTGTCTTGGCAGATATAGAAACCACAAAGTCTCGACCTGTATGGTGACATAAATGCACTACACATAACAGCATTGCTTCTGTCAAGGACTCCTAATGGCCCACCACTGCATATCTCTAATGTTAGACAGTATACACACACATCTATCACCAATACTGTTACAAATATCACTCTGTTTCCCCCTTATGGGACGGCTGCCTGGTTGTGTGGTAAGCTCACTGGACTGTTTTTCTGATTTGTCGATGGTCCTTGGTTCATAACCTGACAGCTCCCATTCCCCTTCGTCCTACTTAGAGGTTTGGGCTAGGAAGTGAATTATCTTTAACTCTGAAGGTAACATCCGAAACATAAAAAAAACTCACTTTGAATTTGACATCATCTGTTAGTGGCATTAATTTTAAGGACTTATTAATCTTGCAGGGAGCAATGGTCAGATGCAAGCAGATATGGCTTCTATGGCACCACTTACCAACCAGCCACGTAAGTTTTCTCTCATTTTAACCAAATGTAGAACTACAAAGATACATTAGAGGTTAATCTACCCTCCTTGTTCCAATGTAGCATTTAACTTCAACATTTCTATTTATTTAGAGAACTCTTATGTTTTGACTACTTAGTAAACCTTTGATCATTTTTCCTACTGGTTTACAACCATGTTGCTGTACTTAACTTTGCAACAGAGTTATAGGTGGTTAATACATCTAGGCACTTTCAACCATCTTGTTCTACTTTATTGTTCTTCTTGCCAATTAAAAAAAAAATTATCTGGCTCTGCCCTTCCTCCCCTCTTCCTGTAAGGACCTGACTCCCCTTCTAAGGGGTTACTGGAGTCCAAAAATTATTTTTTTTTTATTTTGGCTTTAACCTAATAACTTTTGTTATATTATATCATATTACAACTCAATGAAAAAAAATATATGTTTAATTTTGTTATATGCTTCCTGGTTCCCATGGAAATGGTGGCCATCTTGAAAAAAACAAACAAAAATTAGTTCATATAGAAAAATTCTAAGATTTTTTAAATTGTTAAACTTCAAAGCTAAAAATGCTCAAGTCTTTAACTCTTTGACTCCGGAATTAATCCGGAATTATCTTCTACTTTTGGACAGAATTAATTTTTCCGCCATTTCGGAGTGCACTACTCTGCTTTGATATAACTTGTATAACTTTTTTATTTATTATTGAAAAATAATAAATTTGATATACAATTAAAGAGAAATGGATGTTCTTTCTTTTTGATAAGGTTTTTAATATGCAAATGATGTTGTTGTTGTAATTTTGGATTTTGAATACAAAATTAAAAAATGAAAAACTTACCAACTGACATTGAAAATATCCATTCAAGTTCATGTTTTAAGAAATCTATTGTCCTAATTGAATCTAAAGAACTTTTTTCCTCATTTGTATCCATTTATATACATAAAACCACAGAAGAAACAGCAATAGACACAAACAATAATAAACTGGAGCTAATTATCCAATGTCACTACTTCAAAGAAAAAGTCCAGCTCATTAGACTAAGTCCAGGTTGACACCCACATTTTTTGGTGGATAAAATCAGAAATAGTTCTGTTTCAGTGCCTAGATCTAGAGTAGACCTCTATCTGATTATATTTAGATCTAGATAATGTAGAGACAGCTAAATTAGTTCTAGATCTACATTGAACTTTAGCTGGGAGTGGGGCTGCTTCATCAGCTAAACTTCATCATTACTAGACCTAGCCCTAGGTCTAGATCGATACCATTAGATTTAGACAAAATTATTACCATCAAATAAAACAAAATCACTGTCATGTGAATTATTTTACTTCTTCATCAAAGAAATGCTTAGATCTACAAAGGTTAGATGGCCCTGGTTAAGGGTCCATGTAAAATGAAACACACACACACACAAAAAAAAGTTTAATCATTTTAAAACCTTTTAAAACATGTTGAATATGGATGTTTAGCAAAGGGAAACTATCCTAGATAAAAAATTAAGCAATAAAAAACATAAATCGGAGGAATAAAAACGGAAAAAAAGTTTTAAATAGTCGACGATTATTCCGTTGGTCCGACTTTTTCCCCCCTTTTTAAAATCAACGGAACAATCGTTGCTCCCGAGTCAAAGAGTTAAGTTTAATGCTGTCTGGAAGGAACTAGCTAGATATTATACAATGTTTTGAAATATTCTGCATTTTATAATTTTTTTTAAAAAGGATGATTTTTTACATGTAAAATGTATCCACTTTTTTTTTCTCAAAGGCTCATATTTTAAAAACTCCTTTAGATAAAGTCATTAAATCTAGCCGATTCTCTGTACTAATTATCTCTGAGTATGCATACCAAATTTGATACATTTATCTTTATTAGTTCCAGAGATTTTAGAAATATTCTACATGGGGGGGTTACCAAAAAATGTATTCTGAGAAAAACTAAAAAAGATTTGTATTTACTATAATTGTATCTATTTTGCATCCTAAAAATACTCTTTTTTTTTACATAAAAATGATGCTTTTTAGCAAAATCTTTGGTGCCAGCTTATAGAATACATGTCCAACTATTAAATTACAACAAAATTGAGAAATCAACTTTTTTTTTACCCAAAATCGACTTTTTGATTATCCAGTATCCCACAGTTTGAGAAATGCTGTGTTACTCCTTTCATGTTGGGTAAAGATTATTTTTAGAGAGTTACTATTGTTTTGTGAGAATTACCTGAACTAAAATCTAACAGCTATTTGTTTTTTTAAACTTTCCCAGCTCCTGAGTACTGGTGTACCCAGACATACTTTGAGCTTGACCAGCAAGTAGGTGAAACATTCAAGGTCCCTTACAATGTTAAAACTGTCACTGTAGATGGGTACACTGACCCATCAAGCATTGATCGCTTCTGTCTGGGTCAGCTATCAAATGTGCATAGGACTGAGGCCAGTGAGCGAGCAAGGTAAGGTCCATGATTGACATTTCAGAAAAATGTCCCATCTTGACATGATTTGTTACATGTTGATTTATACATTGGTAGACTTAGGAGTTGAACTTTTTACTTGTATCTTATCTTATGAATTACACTTTTCTGGGATAACCAGGAAATCCTGGTTTTGAGGGGTCTGATTTTTCCCTCCTCCGGGTTTGCCTTCTACAATTTTGTTAAAATCTGGGTTTTTGGTTGATTTAGAATTTTTTGAAATTTCGTATCATTTTCCCCGTTAATTTTAGTTTGCTAGTTCCGCTCGTGTGAGCCGCCATTTTTAAATAAAATCGACCAGTTTCTTATCTCGCGATTCGCGGGACTTTCACTTTGCATGCGCACGAAGCTTTATTTACAGTATTTTTTTATTTTTTTTTAGAGTGTAAACATTCTATAGATCTAGCTCTAGATCTACGGAGCGCGCCTCGATTCGGTTCGATTTCTATAATCAATCTAGATCTGATCTAGACTGTAAAGTCTCGTATTTAGTATAGATCTAATTAATAAAATTAACAAGTTGGCGTTCGCCTGAAGACCTAGAGGCTAGATTAGTAGATACTAGATCAATTGGTCAATAGATTTTAGTTCTATACAAATGATGTACAAGCAGTCAAGCACATTTATTTTTAGCCATCTAGGTCTACATTTAAATATTAGAAACTAAAAGTTCATTTTGGAGTAGATCTGGACTAAATATCTAATTATATCTTATTGTTGCAACAGATTTACTGGGCTGCTTTCAAAGGAGTAATGAGGGAACAAATGTTAAGAGAGAAACATCATTTAAAATGACTGGAAGAGGGGGAATAAACATTAGTTAATATAAAATTGTACTAAATCCTCTTGTATTACAAGCTTTATCAATAAATACACACAAACTCTATTATAATGATAGGCTTACTAATTACATATTTAAAATATGGGGGGCATATTATGATATAGATCTAGGTAGTAATTTACTACTGTTCTTTCGTCAAGTTTTGGGGCTTAAATTGTATATACGGCACGTTTCAGGGTTTGTTAAGTTTGGGGTTTATGATTTCAGGGTTTGTAAAATTTGGAAATTCAGGTTTCAGGGTTTACTTGCTCTCATGGGTGGCACCCCTGAGCCTGACAGAATTAGGTTGCAATGAGCTCTCGGAACGTGTTGGTTCTAGACTTGATGGACAAAAATGGCCCACTTCATGACGGCTTAACATAGTTATGATGGAGCAGATGGCTGTTGTATTCTATTTTCTGCTAAGTCATTGGTTTTCTTGACTGATCTTGTTCCATCATGATCTAATTACACAAAGGAAGAAGCACTTGTATAAATTAGTCCTAGCTTATGGAATTTTCCATTTATTTTAAATCAAATATATTCTATTCATTAATGATTCCTTCTATAAGCCGTATAATTTGTGAGTTTGCCAATGACCTTACCAGCAGCATTTGTGGACATGTACTATTTACACCAGATTTTTATCAAATTATTAAATTTTTACTACTTTTACTATTTTAACTATGAATAGACCTTAATTTTAATTATTTAATTGTATAGGATTTGGCCCTTGCTGTGTATAGAGGGAGAGTGGTCCTTAAGGGACTACGGGCATGACATGGCCTAAATCAAATCAAATCAAATCATAAAGGATGTTGTGTCTTTTTGAAACAATAATTTCTGTTTTTCATGTTTAATGTGGTCTTATTAAAATGTCAAGAACATAGTTTCTACTTCAGTAGTGCTTATAATAACTACAACCTTTCTGAAAGATGGTTCTTAAAGCACAGTACCAATGGTATCACAGTCTCCCTAAGAAGTTTTGTGTCTTCCACAGGCTTCATATTGGTAAAGGTGTTTCGCTGGACTACCGTGGCGAGGGGGACGTGTGGATCAGGTGTGTCAGTGACCACAGCGTGTTTGTGCAAAGTTTTTACTTGGACAGAGAAGCTGGTAGGGCCCCTGGGGACGCTGTCCACAAGATTTATCCCACAGCTTACATCAAGGTAAGTTCCCTTTCAGACCTTGTGATCTAATGGGCAGACGATGTTTAGTTCATCTTTTTCTTTGGCTTGTGGTTAACGTGCAGGGCGCTGTGTGGCCAGCACAATAACCAACTGCCTTTACTTTCCCCAACTAGTCAGGTAACCATTAGAGCTGGGTGGACTCGGGGGCACCCTATAAATTCAATATCCCAGTCTCCAGTGAGATTCAAACCTAGGACCCCAGGTTTGGAAAATCAAGCGTTTAACCACTCAGCCACCGTGCCCCCATTAAGGTATGTAGATGAACAAAAAAAATTACAAACTTCCTGTGTCTAGAGTTTGTGTTTGTATTCTTGTGAGGTATTTAACACAGAATAATATGGAGGGACTATGTTAGAAAAGTCACTACAGATTACTTTTTTGTCATCACCATCAATTGCTTGTGTAGTGCATGTCTGTTTTTTTTCTGTTTGCTGTGTGTTTATATTCATACTGCTATACTAGTAATGTTGAGGTGGGCCATTGTAGTCAAACTGAATTTCCATTTTTTTGGACCAATAAAATTATCTTTTTATAAAATGGATATATGGGTTGAAATGAAAGTAATGCTCTCATCCTAGAGACTGAAAGAAACTACGGGGGGACCTTACTTAAAAGTCTTCTATGGAAGTATTATGTTGTGAGATGAAACACTTGGGGGAGAATGAAGAGTGGGATTCTTAGTTGGGATGGCTGTTACATTTAACAGTAGAGGAGAGGTTTCATCTCATCACCAGTCCTTTGACTTATGTTGTAGAGGTGCTGTGACAGTTTGCATTACCAAATCCCTCCACTTTTCCCTGTCAGCAGCTGTTCTTCGTAGGGTAGAGGAGAGGTTATGTGAAAAGATTTTAACAATGATACCATTTTCATTTAGACCTAGTCACTTTTCAGTATATGTATGAATTAATTACAACAATTACTTTGAGCAGGTGTTTGACATCCGACAGTGCCACAGACAAATGCAAGAGCAAGCAGCCACAGCCCAGGCAGCAGCGGCAGCACAAGCTGCAGCTGTGCAAGGAAGTATCGCTGGCTCCTCAGCAGTGGGAGGTTGGCTCAACTTTGATCTCTTTTTTTTTTTTTTTTTAACAAAATTGTTGGATTCAGTTATTTTTTTAGAACAACTAAAGGTAGATTGGTGCTTTAATTACAAAAGTATAATAGAAACCAATAGGGTAGATGCTAGTAGTAGTGCTAAATAGCCAGCAGACTCACCCTTTAGCTTTCATCAGCTAATGCCATGTCATAAATTGGTCATAAATTTGACTAAATTCAAAAACAGTCAAGTACTTCAAAGCAGAAAAAATGTTTTTTTTTAATAACAATACAAAGTCGTGATGTTTGAGTTTAGGTTGGCAGCCAAGCTTTTCATGTCACATTATTTAAAAAAAAGTATGAAAATTAATTTTTTTTTTTAAATCTACATTACACTAGAAACTACTAATCATTTTCCACATTGATATATTTTAATTTTTTTTAAAACATAAAAACATGTGTTATTTAGATAAAATAATAGTAAATTAATTTAGCATACTCGCATTGAAATGTTTTAGGCTCAAACATCAAATTTGTAAAAACATTTTTTTTTTAAATACTATTTTACTCTCAATTTAAAATTTTATTATTGACATAAATAGTAGAAATAGTACAATAAAGAAAACTCTCTAAAAAGAATATTTTGACATTTCTATATGCCCAACTGCTTTGCTAATTTGACAAAAAAGTTTGTAGAATGCTATATATGTTTCTTCAGATTTTTAAAGATAATCTTAGCCCATACCTCCTGCTGGAGGACAGGTAGTAGCCGCAGGAAGGGTTTGAAACTTCCACCACCAAGACCATTAAACAACAAACCAGAGAACATTCCACACAACCAGTCTGCCATTATTTAATATTGATTTTTTCTTACTTAGTATCCTCCATGGATTTTCAATCTATAGTTTCCACTATTTGAAATATATTTTTATAATTAAACCAATCCATCACCCATTTGAAATGAAAATATTTAATTTTCTGAAAATTAAAAAAAAAGAATTTAGTCACAATATTTTTTTTTATGTAAAATTGTATCCTCTTAGCTTTAAACATTAAAATTCATCATTAAAAATGTTTGTTGTTTTTTTTTTCCTCCCCATTTGCAGCAAGTCTGTCAGCTGCAGCTGGAATCGGCGTCGACGACCTCCGGAGGCTGTGTCTGCTTCGTCTTAGTTTTGTCAAGGGCTGGGGTCCAGACTACCCACGCAAGAGTATCAAAGAAACGCCCTGTTGGATTGAGATCCAGCTGCACCGACCCCTGCAGCTGTTGGATGAAGTGCTCCAGGCTATGCCTAACAATGACTTTAAGCCTAGCATGTCATTCTTCTTACAATGAGTCATTAGCCACTTGAACCACCAGAGGAAAAAAAAAAGGGTTTACTTTTTAATTATCTGAGCTACAGCATTCAGTAATGTTGACTTTTTTTTTTTTATTCAGGAAATCCATAGAAAAAGTGTTTACTAAATGTAGCATTGTTGGCCATCATGTGTTATTGGTATACATATATTTAAATATATATATGTATAGTCAAAAAGAGATCTTCCAAACTACTGTTTTGTGTTAGTTTTTTTTTGTGGTGATTTGATAATCAAATGAAGTCTTCTTGTGATTGGATACAGACTTGTGATGTCAACGTGATGCCTAACATTCTGACACTGGTTACTTTCTGCTTTGTTCACAGACATCTGTTAAGTGTACATTTCTTTTATCTACCGTTGCATCCAATTATTGCACAATCAAGGAATCAAGAAGGCCTTTACCTTTTTTTTAAACATATTTTTTGTGTTAAATATCATTGCGCAGCTGATCTTGGCAGCCTGCTAGGAATACTTGGACAGATTTACTCATGTAATATTTTTTTGTTTGTAATTGATCGTGTTGACCTATAATGGATGTATAGGGGTTGATATTTACTGAAAGATTCTCTGAACTGTTTGAAGTCATTCAGCTAATGACTCAATTGACCCAGTGTTGGGTGGCATGACTGAAGCGAAGATGCTCTGCATACTTATCCAGACTACTACCTCATGGCCATATGGTCAAGCAGAGCCGCTCTGCTGACATCTACTTCTCGATCAGTTTTGCCACCCAGAGCATATCGCTATCACCCTCATTTTGCCTCGACCATTTCTTGATTGTACACATTATACATTCATGCGCTCATCGCATGGCCATTCATTTAAAAGTCTTAGTGATTTTGTTTTTTTTAATTTAAAGACTGTACCATTGGGAATTTAGACATTTTTTTTATTTAGTACATTATCTCATGTCATGATGTCAAATTTCAAGATACTGGGGTCCCCTAGAAAAGTCCCTCCTCCTCCCAGGGCCCCAAATCCCTAGCTACACCACTGGATCTGAGTGGCTTATTTTATATAGAGGTACAGTTTTTAGCTTGTATAGTTGAAATGACTAACAATGTTTATCATGTATAATGTCATGCTTTATGTAATTTGTTTGTTAATTTCTACACTATGTTATACTATATCAGTGTTTACTATTTATTGGATATTTCAATCCTTGTCTAGGTTTTATATATGCCAGTGAATATTTTATCCAGATCCTCTAACATCAAAACACTGTCTTAAAAAACATGTTTTCCCTTTACAGGGACAGCTTATAAATGTTTTCCAATCATTTCTGTGATTAAAAGAGAAATTTTATGTAGGGCCAAAAAGACAAAAAAACAACTGTTATTGTTCTATTCGTTTTAAATTTAGTCTTAACTTCTTTATGATTATATATTTTTTTGTGCTGCTTTAGTGGATGTACATTAAAATGAGCAACAAATATGTAAGCGCTACCATGAGCTCAGGGCCGGTCCTAGCAATAGCGGGGGCCCTTTGCGAAACTGATTGCACGGGGCCTATGATGTGTGGGAATAAGGATAATAAGTGAAAATTAAGATTTTGTACAAGAAAAAAAAATTGAGTTTGCTAAGTTATAAATTGCGATCCGTACTTTACGAACCTTGTAACCAATGGCATATTTAAATGCCAGTGACAATAAAAGTAAATAAAGTACTGGAACTTCCAATTAAGGTATAAATTCAACCGATTATTACATTTTATTACATGAAAGCTGACAATGCCTTTTTTCTTTTATCGTGCGTAGGATTGGCCTTTTCCGCATTGAATGACACCCACAAATGACAATTTTGTCTATTTTTTGGGAGATTTTTTAAAGTTTTCACGAGATTTTAATAATTTCATGAAATTTCTAGGAGCTTTTCGTATGTATTTTGCAATTTAATAATTACACATTGAATCAGCGCGGGGCCTACGAAAGCGCGGGTCCCACTGCGACCGCATTGGTTGCAGTGGCCTAAGACCGGCCCTGCATGAGCCGTATTTGAATTTATTTACTGATTGAAAGTTCATTAGTTCTTTTCTCACAAAGTGAGTTTTGATTGCAGTGGCATCAAAATAATTTAAAAAAAAAGGATTGATCAAACTAACTCCGAGGTAGCATTTCTTAGCAGTGAAACATGATAGTTTACATACAAATGTGTCAATGTTGCGCCCCCAAATGTCTGTGTGTTTGTCTTAGTTTTTGTTTCTCTAATGCATGAAGAAAAAAAAAAATCTTATTGAGTCCATTGGATGTAGTCTCTTTGTGTGTGTATCTAGACCATTGTACTAATTGCTCCTTTTGTTGTCACCAAAATAAGCTGTTAATAGTAATGATAATGAGTTTATAACACATAGAGTGCTGTACACAGATGCCGGGCACAACTTTGGTGGTTCACATTAGATACAGCTGTTCCTTGGTAATCTCTCTATTGTTGTTTCTATTTTATTTTTGTTGACTTATTTTGAAACAGTTTATATACATTGTTACCTATATAATGCTGTTGACTATGAATTTCAAGCAAGACTACCAAAAAAATGTTTCTTTATCTTCGTCCAATTACAATGAAGTCGTAGCTCCATAACTGTTCTCTGTTTAGTAGTCTGACATTAGTTGTATTTACAGTGAATTGACTTTGTCATACAGAAGTCCTTGTTATTGACTTTTAAAAAGGTTTAGGTCTATCAACAGTCCATTATACTTCCATTTGCATTTTATTCCCTCACGATTTGTTTTTCATTAAACTTGTACCGCCAGTATTTTCAAAATTGTTCCATGATCTCTTGCCGAAAGTTAAAATTTTTTTTTTTGTCCAGTTTACATTTTACACATGATGTCTGTCATGAGTTGTGTTTTAGCCTGCTGTATGTACACACTAAGACTTTGTATGTGTTGCAGTTCAGTTGCACATCAAAGTCTAGAAATGTTTATATTTTGAATTGGATTGTAAAGCTCTACATGGCACTGTCAGCATGTACACTCATGCCTGTTTAGATTCAATATAGATGTATTAATTGTCCTGTCATGTCTCTCACCGCATTGTACCAGTAGTGGTCATTTCTAGCAGTGGTCATTCCTAGTGTGTTTGAAACATGCATTACTAAAATATTTCATATTTTATGAAAAGTGTTATTATACACAGCTGTCAGTTTTTTTTTTTTTTTTTTTTTTTTTATGAGATGGATTTTAAGCATTCACTTTGACAAATATCTTTTTTTTTTAAATAAAATAAATCTTTAACTCTTTCTCTCCTAATTGACGATAAAAAACGTTGGTTTGACCCCCATTAAACTAAATTGATTTTTGGATTTATAAACTTTAATTTGTGTTTTGTAAAAAGAGCATGCATTCCCCCATAATTCAATACCAAATGTAACAATTTCTGATAATGAACAAAAAAGTTATTGAACTTTAATCATAACAGGATAGTGAAATACAAATGAACAAAACGAATAATACTGTCGAAACGAGAAAAATAATTACGGAGAGAAAGAGTTAAAGATCTTGTGCACAAAGATAGAATGAAGGCAGTTCCTTTTTTTCAGTAATTCCTTTCTCTGTATTCTTAATGCTTGTTTCATTTTTTTTTTATTCAGAAAATATTTCCATAGTAAAAAAAATGTTTGTGCTTGCTGTTAACAAACATGTATGAACAAAAACAACAAACTCAAACCAGCACTAGCATCGGAATAGTTTAAAGTTTTTGCTTTAAAAGAGAATGTAGAACAAAATATGGAAAATGGAAATTTCAAAAGAAATGAAATATGAAACAAGTCAATTTAAAATGTTCTCTTTGAAAGAACTGAAACATGGGTTTGCCTGAGCTCACTGACATTGTTTTTATTTTAGTTATTAAATCAAACACATCCTCACCGTATTTTTTACATCTTTGAAAAGTACTTTTGTTCATTTTTTTAAATATTTTTTTTTAATTTCAAATACTACAAATGTAATTTCTATAATGCATTGTCTATAGTTGTGGAACGTTTTCAGCATTGCATTATATATAACCATACTGATGACTTATGTTGTAGTTTTATATTTTATATGTGATCAAGACTTGTGTGTGTGTGACATTGATTCATATCGAGCTTATTGTAATCTCATATTCAGCTCTGCATGTTACACTATGTTCTTATAGCCTTTGACTGTCTTATTCATTTTTAACCACTTATTGTAGAAGGGCTGGGTTAGTTGTTTTTAGAATTTCTTGTTAAGTTTATTGCATTTTGTTTTTCTTTTAAATGTTTTTTTTTTAATTTGTTATAAACTATTGAATTTTTCTTTGAATATTTTTGTTTATTGAACGTCTCCGCCCAATCATTGTAGCTCTTATAGCAGGTTGAAAACTGGTATACATATGGTCCACAAAGCATACAAAGTAGAATATTCCATCCCATTCCTAAGCAATTGATTGCGCATTGGTCAAGAAGCAGGCTCAATTCATGGATAGCAAAACCCAGTTTTTACTAAAAAAAAAAAACAACAACAAAAAGTCATGTTGTTTTCCCAGAGGGCAGCAATAGTTTTGGGTAAAACTGAAATTTGAAGAGCTTTTATTGGCAATTATGTTTCTGTTAGTTAAAGTGATACAGTTTAGTCACTCGCTAGAGTAAAGCTTGTCCCTTGGCCTCTGTGACCTATATGAGATAAACCATATTGTTCAGAATGTGTCTTCTATTAAGTGCCAGCTAGTAAAACAAAACAACAACTGTATTATAATTGCTTGACTTTTGTTTCCACTGTTACCTTAGATTTCAATCTTTACAAATCTATGGTCATTGCATTTTATTTGAGAACATTGAAAATTCTTGTGTAGTTATTGAAGGGCAGCACCGCACACTTATTGGCCATCAACATTTTCAGCCGTACATTTCAGCATAGCCCAATGGTGCTTGGTACAACTGTCTTGAGTGTCTGCCTACATCCATATCATTGTCCCTTATAGTGATAGAACTAAATTGTCCTAGTCTGTTTGCAACAGTGGTTTAAACACCCACATTATTGTGCCATTAGTGATAGGTAAGAACCAAATTAGTGAACAATGATGCCTTTGTTCTGTCATATAAATTTTGGACATGTGTATGACTGACCTTTTCAATACTTTTCTTTTTTTAAACATGCTTATAATCCTATTATGGGGCAGAAAAGCTTATCCTGACAATTATGGCCAGTAGGACGTAGCTGTAGCTTGGGCATCACTCGTCAACAACATTCTATTTCAAGTACCCTTTTTTGTGACCTGGTGACCTAGAGGTCAGGGGATGTAAATGTCAAGTGTTTCTCTGGCTGATAGTCAACTAAAGAATGACCAACTGTGTTTACTTTCCCCAACTATGTCAGCTACGCATTAGAGTTGGATGGACTTGGGGGACGTCCTGCAAATCTCCATTATTGGAAATCCCAGTATTAACCGGGATTCAAACCTGAGACTGCTTGGTTTTGAAGCTAAGTGATATATCACTCAGCCACCACACCACTGCAATATGTGTTATAACAAGGTCAGTAAAATGTGCGGAGGTTTGAAAAAATTGATATCAAGGTAGCTGGGAGGGATGATTGCTTTACTGGTGTTACAAGTCTCGGGTTTGGTACCCTAGCAGAATCCAGGGCAAATGTATGCCTGTCCTTAGTCATTGAGTGTAGAGGTACTATCTTAGCACAATCTAAACCTCTTTGTGGTGCAGCTGGGTGAACTCAGTTGCTCCCCCTTTCAGGTTTTGAGAGAGGAACAAACTGTTTATGTAAAGTTAAACATAGCAAAAAATAAAATGGTTAGGTGTTGTAAAGCCCCATAGGGAGGCGCGGTGGCTGAGCGGTAAAGCGCTTGGCTTCTGAACCGGGGGTCCTGGGTTTGAATCCTGGTGAAGGCTGGGATTTTTATTTCCGGATCCTTGGACGCCTCTGAGTCCACACAGCTCTAATGGGTACCGGACATTAGTTGAGGAAAAGTAAAGGTGTTTGGTCGTTGTGCTGGCCACATGACACCCTCGTTAACCGTAGGCCACAGAATCAGATGACCTTTACATCATCTGCCCTATAGACCTCAAGGTCTGAAAGGTGAACTTACTTTTAAAGCCCCGTAGCCATGCCAATAAAAGTAGGTTTGCTTTGTTCTTCAACTTTCTTTCTGTATCACTGGACTGAGACTCTTTAAAGTGGAATGCGATTGAAAGCTCTGACTTCTTGTATGTTTTGTACAGCAAATACTGACTCATTCTAGTTGAACTTTGTCAACTACCTTTTATTTTATGGACTGCTCTTATTAATAACATAATTATTTTCTTTTTCTTTTTTTTTATTATTAAACATTTTCTTTTTTTTTAATTTTTGCCCATTAACATCTGTAAATTATTTGTAAACTTAAGGTTTATTATGAAGTCTTATTGTAATACTCTTTGTTATAGTATTGTTTCATTGATGTGTTTACTGATCGTTATCTGCTTTTATTTTCTATAGTTGAAATGATCCATTTCTATGATTGGCATGAATATTTTGAAAGCTTGTTACAGGAGTGACGAAAGCATTATGACCACTCTTTGTCATTCATATGTCTCAATGAAACTAAACAAGAAAAGAATTGTGCGAGATTTCTGGGTTGTTTTTTTTTTTCCTTTTTTACTATAAAATTTTTAGTTGGCGTGGCAATGTTTTTTTAAGGCCCTCTGTATTGAATAAGTACGGTATCTTGAAGTTTAATGAAATGTTCTGCTTTTTTGTTAGTTTTTTTTTTTTTAATCTAATCAATTGAAACTGTGGAAAGATTGCAAAGTAAATATATTGATCTCAAAACAGAAGAGCACCTGTTGAGTATGAAGAAAAAAGTCATATAGCTTATCTTATATAATATGCATCTAGTCATGCTTGTTGACCATTGACCTCAATTCTGCCAAGTCACTGGTTTTCCTGGCTGGCTCAGGATACCCAGTGCATGCTATTATAGCACTATTGAAGAAGGAGCATTTGTACAAATTTGTCCTAGCATATGGAATGAGGACTGTGCCTTTAGCTTTGTGTAGCTTCTATAACAAAGGACATAAGGTTGAAAACTATACAGTTGCCCAATGCCTCAAAAGTAAGAACAACAAGAGAGAGGCCTGTCTATTCTTTCATGTTGTCCTGCCAGATTTTATTAGAAGACCCTTTCTTTCTTGCTCCCTCTACTGTACCTTGAAGGATGATTGTTTTAGTGATTATATATGTCTCAAACAAATCTTCACAGTACTTAGCATTTCCCCCTTTTTGTCAGACAGAGGGTTGACTTGTGTACAAACTCATTTTTTTTCTATTTTCCCAGCAGTTTTCTGTTGCATTTAAAAAGTAAAAGTAAAGTTCCCCTTTCAGACATTGTGATCTGTTCAGACAGATGATATTAAGGTAATATGTTTCTATGGCCAACGGTTAACGAGCAGGTTGTTATGTGGCCAGCTCAATGACCAACCACCTTTAGTTGGGTGGACTCAGGGGCGCCCTAAAAATCCAGAAAATCAAAATTCCAGCCTTCACCTGGATTCAAACCCAGTACCTCAGGTTCGGAAGTCGAGCGCTCAGTCACTGCGTCCCCGTATCATTTACTCTGAATGTTTTACATTTTACACTGTGACACAGACCATTTATGGCAGTTAGTGAAAAAGTTTATTTGTAATAATATACTTGCGTCTTTATTACAAGACTCTGACAGTTTGAAATTTAGTAATAATATACTTAAGTCTGTGTTACAAGATTTTTTCGGTACCAGTAACAAAAGTTATTCACAATAACATGCAAAACGTAGCCCGCTGCTTTTATAAATCTGTTATGCAAGTGGAAGGAGCAAGAAGGGTAATACTGTGGTCTAAGCAAAAGTTGTCTGGGACAAGGCAAAAGAATGGACATGCCTATTGTCACAATACTCTCTCTCTAGTGCCAGATGTCACGATAGAATAATTTTGCTCTTGCTATTAGATGTCACAATCTTGTAGGAGAGAAGTATCATGTTGCCGGGGATTGTATTATTTGAATAATATTGACGAAGACAATCTAGGATTCACTCGACTAATGCTTTGATAATAAAATACTGGAACCTTTATTTAAATCCAACATAAGTACAGCAATGTACAAATATGTATCAATAAAACTTGTAAACTAGAACAAACACATACTTAATATGTAAAAATAGTAGATCTACAAAACGTGACTGTACTCAAACAGAATCAGAGCTCAACTGACTGGCCACGCTCTGCAACCGCGTCTCTTTGCAACAGCTAATTAGTTCCAACCAATCAAATTTGAATTGAGACATCTGCAAAGCACTGGGCTGAAATTCTGGAACAAACTAAAATGGCCGCTGGGATTTTCCGAAAGGGGGGAATGGCCTTGACTTGTGAACCAACAACAGATGTCTACGTGACACCTATATATCTTGATATTCTGCTCCATTGCTGCTGCCTGCTGGCCAGAAAGAATGGGTAGGTTATGCGAGAACCGTCACAGCATATGAAAGTCACGGGAGGGCTGCAGAACTCTGCTGGTGGGGTTCGGGGAGAAGCTCTGGCTGACATGATTCTTGCGCCCTGGACTGGTGTAAGGACTGGTGTCTGTTGGATTTAGAACAAATGTTGGGATTGATTGACCTCCACACTGTAACAAATGAAGGTTCAAATCTTGAGGCTCAAAGCTGATGGTATTTTAAAAAAAAATGACTCCTGCCCAACTTCACTTTAGTGGCTTAAACCCTCCCCAGACTTTGATGATGATGCTTGATGATAAAGACACAACACACACACACACCATCTATGGCACAAAGTTAAAAGAAACCATTCCTTTGGAATATACTTGTGTTTTATTTACAACAAGATCCTTTCATAGCTTGAACTCTAGTCATACATCTATGGAATATTAAACAATAGGTTTTCAAAAAAATTCTTTAAAGAACAAACTTATATGACAAATTTCAAATATCAAGAATGTAAATGTTATGTTTTGTTTTTCATAATTTTTAATGATAAACCTATTTCTGGCTAACAGAATAAATAAAAGTCTATTTATAACTGCAATAGATGCTTCTAGGTTAAAAAAATAAATAATTTAATAGAAGAGAAAAAAAACCATAGGAGTAAGATGGTTGATCCTACAGAGTTTTAATTTAATATTAACAAAAAAATCTACTCTTTTGTTAATGTTGCAATTTATCTCCTTGACATATTTATGACACTCTTCAGCTTCTTGAAAATAATTTGTTTGGTTGTGAATTTTCTGTTCAGTTGCTAAGTCACAGGTGAATGTTATATAAGTCAGTGCAGTAGGAAACAAAACAGTTAAAACAAAAAAAAAGGTCATACACTTTGTAAATGACTAATAGACAAAAGGTGCAATAAATAGAAAGAAAACAGGTCAGAGTTCATCATATAGTCTTCAGAGGCAGAAGTTGTATTTGTAGAACATACATGCAGATACACTTATAACATTTATCTTAGTACCGGTATTTTAAAAAAAAACTTGAAGCAAAGTGCTTAGCACACTGGGGTGAAATCTAGATAGGTTCCTCCAAGCCCATATAATGACACACAAGAAGTCTAATCTGAAAAGGTTCCCACCAGCTCAAAGTGTATTACAGCCTTTCTAGCCTTTAAAAAAAAAAGTGACCAATGAATTTCTAGTTAATGTGCCATAACTTTTTATTAGGGTATATCCCAATGCTGTTGTTATGTTAAATCTATGTTATCTTTTTAACTCTTTCTCTCCGTAATTATTTACCACATTCTGGTTGGATCAACGTTGGTATCGTCAGTTAGGAGAGAAAGAGTTAAAATTAAATTACGGTATGGCTTTTTATAGTGCTACTTTCATGCTTATAGCATGCTCGGAGTACTTTTGGTCCAATCTCAGTTGTGGACCAGTGGGGGAAGGGGGGTATATAGGAGGTTTTTCCGTGGTGTCTTTAGGCACTCAAACACAACTCTGCCCAAGTGGGGTGTCGAACCTCGAGCCCCCCTTCCTAGGTAGCCAAGCCAAGTTCAAGCTCACTTAGCCTTCTATAAGGGATGATAGCAAATAGTCTTATATTAAGTCTCCTTACTCTTCCTCTCCATAATTATTTACCACATTCTGGTGGAATCAACGTTGATATGGTCAGTTAGGAGAGAAAGAGTTAAAAAAAGATAGTTATTATGACCAAGAGAAGATTAAGCTGAACGCTTTTGGACTTTGCTAATAATTAGCATAGACTTGATAGAGCTATCTGTTACATCATCTTGTCTAGCTAATTTTCATTTTAAAACATATTAACTAAAAAGTTGATTTAAGAAATATAGGTGTTTTGGGTTTCCAAGTGTTTAATTATTTTATATTCATTCCAGTATTTTTGGTGTGTGTTTATTATTAAAGCTTCTCTGCCCTGAAAGTAAGCTATTTCCAAACATTCAAAACAAAATTGACATCAAACTAAATGTACTATGTACTAAAATAAGTATTTTACACTAAAAAAAACATAAACAAACAAAAAAAAACACTAAAAATCATCTCAACAAATATTGATTCAACTAATGTAGTGTTTAAAAATCAGATAATTCATTTAAACAGTAAAGTTGCCAAAACTAGTGTAGAGAAGATTTATAAAGAAAAATCTAGGTATCTAAAATATTTTTACACTATTTTCTAATCTTTGATGAAAACAACCCAAGCATATTTTTTTAAAGAAACTTAATATAGTGTAAATATTTACCATCTTGCTTATTTAATATAAGCTATGAACTAATTTTATTGTTTAAAATTTATACTTGTCTTATACATGCAAACTTTTAGACTCAATAATAAAATCATTTGTACATGCACTAATATTGAAAAGAAAAGTTAAAAACAGACAAAATAGATATATGATAAATTGATGTGATTAAATAAAAGTTTGTTATCATCTTTCAAGAAAACTTGATAATCAATTTGAACAAATAAGGATTAGATAAGTTAAAGATGGCATTTTAATCTCAACGAGCTGTATATGTGTAAAACATCGATATATTCTTGACGCCAACACAGTCAGGGCCAGCCTTAGGCCACTGCAACATATGCTGCTGCAGTGGGCCCTGCACTTTCATTGGCCCCATGTTAATTCTAGGTGTCAATTGTAAAATTAAACTATTATAACTTGTATATAAAAACATTGTTTTCAGTGCCTTCTGATTTTCCAGGGCCTCCTGAAAATTTCCTCAAGTTGCTAAATATACGAAATAGTCCTGAAAATCTGAAATAATTAAAATCTCCTGAATAATAGACAGTGTTATTTTGTAGTACCAATCCTATGCGCAATAAAAAAAGACGAATGTACCGTATGTTCTAATATAAAATCTTAATTTTGACATTATACTTATCCCTTCCCAGTCTGGGCCCAGCGAAATCCGTTTCGCATATGGCCCCGCAAATTGTTAGGGCCGGCCCTGAACATAGTCATTTACGTTTTTGTAATGTGTACATCCATAAAGCTAGAAGAAAAACAAAGAAGCAATAAGATCTTAAGGAGATTTACTTCCTCTCACAGACTCAACAGAATGGGAGAGTGGGGATACATAATGCTACAGTCAATGTGCGCAGTGAGGAGTTCCAAACAATGGTCTGAGATTGATGAAAGGTGATGTTTCAAAAAAATAAAGGCACCATCAATCCACATATATATGTATGGTTACGCACATGCAACCGAGACAGGCAAACACACACACCCAGTGCACATCCATTAATTAGAGTAACCTCCTTTTTGTCAATTCGATTTGTTAATAAATAATACAATTTGTTGACTGAGAAAAGTTGAAATCCAAATTAAAAAAAAAACAATTTGTATATGAAATAAATATATCACAATGAAACATGGAAATAAAAACAGTATAAATAATTATTTAAAAAAAAAAAATTATTAGGTATTACATTGTTTATTAATAACTGTCAACATAAAATGCTTAGACATCAAAAAATTGACAGGTGTATACAAAAATCACAATCTGAAACAATAAAATATCACACAATAATTTATATAGATTATATATATAAAAAAGAGGGAGCTGTTTTCCTACTAAAAGTGGGCACACAAGAAAAAAAAGGACTAATTTAATTTAACTAGATCATTACCAAATCAGATGCATACATAGCTCAGTAGTTGTTAATAAAAGGTCAATGACAAATGTCAATTTAAGAAAGAGAGAAAAAAAAGAAAGAAAAAACACAATAAAATAAAGTTGCGATAAACTTGTAGCCTATAGATAAAATGTGGGAAAAGAAATTGTATAACACAGTACAAGCTAATGCAAAAAAAAAAAAAAAAAAAAAGAATCGCACAAATAAGAATGTTTTTTTATAGCAATTGCAAACATTTTTTTTAAGATATACAATTTACCAACCAGTTTATTGAGCCAAATCTCACTTTAACTTCTTTGAAAAGTATTTCTATGATGAAGCCTAACACAGGCAGTTATTTTATTTATGTATTTATTTATTTATTTATTTTTTTTTTTTAACAGAGAATCAGGGGAGAGAACTTAGGGTCATGTCTAACACGGACCAAAAAATTAACTAATTTTCTAATCAACTTTCATCAAGACAGCAGAAAAAGACATGCCCTAGTGTATGAAAGCTGATTGCACATAAAAATAATATTTTTTATACTAATGAATAGATAGAAAGTTAATTAATTGAGGAGGTGCGATAGCTGCTCGGTAAAGCGCTTCGCTTTCAGCCAGGGGTCCTGGATTGGAATCTGGGTGAAGACTGGGATTTTGAAATTTGGGATTTTTAGGGTGCCCCTGAGTCTACCCATCTCTAATAGGTACTTGACATTAGTTTGGGAAAACTAAAGGTGGTTGGTCGTTGTGCTGGCCACATGACACCCTCGTAAACCATAGGCCACAAAAAAAAAAAACAGATGACCTTAATCATCTGCCCTATAGACCACAAAGTCTGAAAGGGAAACTTTACTTTACACTTTTGTTTATAATATATTGACATTAGTTTAAGACAAAAGTGTTTTAAGTTAAAAGCATCCAGACAGGACAGTCCTCATGACAGGACAGTCTTCATGACATGAAGTTCACATGGAACATTAAATGGACTAAACAGGTTAGTCTTATATACTGAGAAGTTTTACTCCACGTTGCATTTTCATAACTGCATCTACTTCTGAAATGATTCCACGTTTCCTGCTTTGGAGTTGTTCTTAAGAGATCAGAATGACTGCGATTTTGGAGAATCATCACTATATTTTATTTTTTTTTTTGTTTTCTTCATGGTAAATTGAATTTGTTGGGGCGCTGATATGACAATGATAATTGTTTGACTACAGAGCCTAGAAAATTTCATGACAAATCAACACCTAGGTAAAAACAATAAACAAATCTTACAACTATTTGTATTATAATGTATGTTTTATAAATACATTCCCTTGATTCAAATACATACCAATCAAACTATAACATGAAAGAACAAATATTTCCTAACACACTCTTTGTCTATTGTAAATATTTACAAGTAGTATGATCCATTTCATGAATATACAATCATGTTTTTAGTTATAAACGTTGCATGAAATTCTCCATTTCATATCATTTTGTTCATGGTTATTAAAAAATAATAAACTCTGTACTCTCTGTAAAAATAAATGTGCTTAAACTTTGATTTCACAGATTTTGAAAATCAGGGTAAAATAATGTAGCTGACATACCAGTAACACAGAAATAAAAGAAAAGAAGGTTACCCATAATCAAACAGTAAGATACAATACATTTACACAAAGGAAAAGTTGGTATGTTTTTTTTTTGACTTGATCTAAAGTTCACAGTAACAATTGACAAGAAAATACCAAAAGATAGAATATGATATGCAAATATATTAGGGACTCAGCAGACCTTGAAATCCTAGATCTCCTTGTGCATGTGTTCAGGGGACCACAGCACAAAACTGGATGTGTGTTAATGTCCTGATGGGGACGCACTAAGTGTTTTGCTTGGGGACTCTATTAATCCAGGCTCATTGCAGCCCTGCTGGCGAATGTTGTAGGGGGAGTCTTTCTCACCGAGGAGCCAGTAAGTCGTAATGGCACCTTTACCCTGTAAAAGTGAGAGTTAAATTTAATACAATTTGACACACAAAAAAGTGGAGAGTTAAATTTAATACAATTATGACACACAAACAGGGGAGAGTTAAATTTAATACAATTTGATGCACAAAAAAGTGGAGAGTTAAATTCAATACAATTTGACGCACAAAAAAGTGAGGGTTAAATTTAATACAATTTAACGCACAAAAAATTTTACCTATCTATTCTAATTTAAGCTGTGACCTAATAAAAATTAATTGTTTTATATATATATATATATATATATGTTTATATAAACATATAAACATTAAGAAACTAGAACAGACACAAAATAGAGACAAATCAATATTCACATTTGACTAGAGTAAAATCTTTAGAAAAATCACTAAATTTAGAAAGCCTTCAGGACAGAAGACTCAAAAGTAAAGTAGCAATTATACATAAAACACTGAACCAAAATCTTCAAATTCAGAAACAAAATTTAATAAAATACTCAGAAAGACACAAAGAAAAAGGCACATTCCTCGTCTCATATGCTAGGACAAATTTGTACAAAATCTCCTTCTACCCTAGTGCTATTAGAGCATGGAATGGATTGCCTGAGCCAGCCAGGAAAACCAGTGACTTGACAGAATTGAAGTCAACAGTCTACATGTATGACTAGATGCATGACGCGTAGGACGTATTTATCTTCTTTTTTGAAGTAACGTCTGTATTGTATAAGATAAGAAGTTATATATGATATAGATAGTCTGGCAAAGAAGATGAAAAGAAAACTTAAATAGACAAATAGATTTGTCTGCATCAGGTGTGACAAACTATCAGGTCGCAAGTGGTTTAAATAGCTCACATGAAATACAGCACTTATCTTTAATCTTTGGAATTGAAAACAATGCCATCATATAAGAGAAGTTATAAAATCATTAAACTGTATTATACTGATTCCAAAACAATCCTTCAAAATTTTAAAACTTAAATGCCACCTATGTGGACTCAATACAGCCTCTGTAATGCTCAATGACAATAGCAAGAAAACTTGTCCACTAACAGATACAGGAAAAAGAAAAGGCTGACACACTTACCAAGTGTGGGACAACACTAAATTAAGTTCCACTATATCCAGAAGAAATGAAAAAACTAAGAAAAGAATAGTAAAAATTAATGAATAATACAGGCAATGTGCTGAGTGGTTAGGCACTTGGCTTTCGAACCTGGGTCCTGAATTCAAATCTTAGTGAAGACTGGGATGATGAAATTCAATATTTTTAGGGCACCCCTGAGTCCCCCCAGCTCTAATGGGTACCTGACTTAAGTTGGGGAAAGTAAAGGCTGTTGGTGATTATGATGGCCACATGACACCCCGCTCATTAAGCACTGGCTAAAGAAACAGATGACCTTAACATCATCTGCCCTATAGATTGCAAGGTCTGAAGGAAAACTTACATTTTCCTTTAATAGTAGAATAACCCAAACATCCACAAAGCAAGAAAGAGGATGTCTATTAAAAGCTATATCAACATGACCAATTTTTTGGGGCCTCAGAACTGGACACAACATTATGAAGCAACATATGTTTCGGAAACTGAAAATTGCCACTAGTGAAATTGGCCCTTTTTTTTGCTCTTCAAGAGGTCCCAACAAGACACTGACCCCAAAACACCCTTTCAAAAAAGTAAAACTATACGGATCAAGAAACAACAGCGCAGTTCATCTTGGATATTGAACTAGTTATCTGAACCCTCTAATATAATAATGAGAATGTAGTCGAAGAGGAAGATATATATATATATATAGTTTCAAATAGCTGTAGCCTACCTTCATTTCAACTGCTCCCCTCATCTCTAGTTGGAATGTTCCAAAAGTTTCCAAAATTTCTTTAGTGGCTGGACTCACATGAATGCGTAGAGCTAAAAGAAAATAAAGAATAGCTAGAGCTGGTGATCTTCAAAATGAATGGTGCATGATTATAACTATACATTCTTATTGAGTGAGTAAAATTCAATTTCTAATTTGTATAGTTCTTTTTTTTTTAATTTCTTTTTTTTTTAATTGTAATAATAATAATAATAGGCTTGTCTTCGAGTCCGAAGATTAATGAGGAATACAGTGTTTCCCGTGGCTGTGCAGTCCCAGCTGTGACCTACATATTTTGCCACATCCAGGGCAAGCAAAACCATTGTCCGCAGGTGGTCGGTTTAGATTTTCTTTTCGTCGTCTGCGTTTGTCCTCGGCGGCAGATTTTCTTTTGGTCTCAAATGTGTATCCCGCGGCCTTTGTGAGTGACCTCCAGCTGTCTCGTTCCGACGCCGCATGCAGCCAGGTGCTCTCCTCTATGTCAGCCAAGGAAAGTTGACGCCTAAGCTGGTCTTTGAAGCGTTTCCGTGGGGCGCCTCTGTTACGTCGGCCACCTTTTAGCTCACCAAAAAAGACTGCCTTTGGCATACGTTCGTCTCCCATACGGGATACGTGCCCTGCCCAGCGTAGCTGTCAGATCATAAGAAGTCCCTCTATACTGTCTATACCGGCGTTCGCAATACGTTTTCAAAGAGGATTTTTTTGAATATTACAAATTGAAATGAACCCTTTTGGAATAACTTACGCAAGCCATTAGATTCCATTCTTGAGGACGTATTCACAGTGTCTCCAAAGAGACAGTATCGAGGCATCTTCAAACCAACCACACCAGCACACACTGGACCTGTTGAAATGAAAACATTCAATATTAACATTGACAGTCTGCAACTGTAAAATACAGGTAGTCCTCGGGTTATGACGGTCTCGACTTAGGTTGTTTCATGGTTACAACGCTGTTTACGACGGCTCAGTCCGACTTACGCGGTTTTGCGACTTATGTCGAATTACGTTCAGTGGCGGAGGAATACATTTATACAGTAGTGTAGTCCAGTAATGTACACTGTACCATTACAAGAGGAAAACCTCTTCTCCTGCATGCCATCTGACCCTTCATTATGGCTCCCAAACGTAAGCCAGACTCATCGTACCCTAAAGAAAAGGATGCAGAAAAGAAAAGGAAGGCCATCACCATGGAGGTGAAAGTGGACATCATAAGGCGATCCGATAAGAGGGAAACACCAACAGAAATTGGCAGGTCATTACACTTAACTTATTGGCTCGACTGTCGCTATGATTATTAAGGATAAAGATCGTATCCTTGAACATGTGAAAGGATCTGCTCCTATTTTACTGTTTTTATTGATAATTATGTATTAGAATAGGTGTATGGATAGGCTAACTGTTTGCAGTACAGTACAGTACTGTTATTATGTTATAGTACCCTGTATGAATGTATGATGCGACTTAGGCCGAAATTCAGTTTACGACGTCGCATTGGAATGGAACACCGTCGTAAGTTGATAACTGCCTGTATACATATAATTTACATTAAATTTGAAGAATTGATTCTGTAAAAAAAAAGTCGGGACTAGGGAAACCTGCTTTTGTGGAGCATTACCAGAGAATGCTGACCATGTCCTTCAAAGCTGCATACAATATCAAGAGGCCCGAACAAAACCCTGGCCCCTATAGAAGAAAAACTATACAGAGAACTGCGCAGTTCATCTCAGATATAGGATTACTGAACTGAATAACTGAACCCTTCAAAATTTAAAATTAGAATAAAAAGAAGTAATGATACTGTAAGAATCCATTGAAAGAAAAGATTTACCAAATCTAAACTGTTAAACTATGTGATAGCTTAATAAATAAATAAAGCTGCTTCCTTTGCATCAATTCACTATAACATAACAAAACCTACCACTGTGCATGCCTATCCTGAGTTTCAGTTGGTCTCCGGGCCTGTGTCGTATCTTAAACTTGAACACTGCATGAAGCAAGGCCAAGGACATTCTGGCTATCTCCCTGGCATGAAGATTCCCGTTCCTGACAGGTAAGCCAGAGACAACCATGTAGGCATCTCCTATTGTTTCCACCTGGAGAAAGAATCAATACATTTTATACAGGGTAGCCAAGAGACAACCATGTAATATGTAACATGTGCATATGTTAGCAGAATTAGTAATGTTGTGCAACAAAAATTTAAAAAAATATATTCATTTGTAATTTAAAGCAATTCAGTTTCTATAAGAAAAACATCAACTGTGTTTGAAAGTTTGCTATGTTTTTAACATAGTATTAAACTTTTCTAATGAAATCCTGTTGTCTGTAATGACACCCAGATATCCGAATGCTTGTGAGTCTCAGAAGCTGACTAAAGAATTAAGGAGGAGGATCCCAGCAATGGATTGGAGATGCTGCCAAAAGATTCTAGGTATCACATTCAAAGACTTCATCACAAACAAGGAGATTTAAGACAGGATTATTAAAGCAATAAGAAGAGCAAAAAACGCCAATAATACTCTACTGCCCTAATTCAAGGTCTTCGGGGCTCACAAAGGACTTCCTTCAGGGAACAGGAACATGAAAAAGAAGAAGTAGCAGACAGAGAAAGCAATGGGAAAACAACATAAAAGATTGGATAAAAGTGCCATTGAAAGAGCTTCTATCCAGGCAAAAGACAGAGATGAATGGAAATAAAAAAAAAAGGATGGTAGACAAATCTTGTGTGGTGCCTGAACAGTCCAACAGACTAAGAGATGGCTGCCTGGTCAAGCGGTTTGCATGCTGGACTGTCGTATCGATTTACCAATGGTCCCGGGTTCAAACCCTGCCCGCTCCCATCCCCCGTCGTCCTGCGGGAGGTTTGGACTAGGAAATAACTATCTTCAACTCTGAAGGAATTTCCGAAACATGTAAAACATTTTACAAACATTTTAAGGTTGATCAGTATATTGTTTATCTGGTCTTCATTAATCTATTGCCTTTTTTAAATATTCTATTCTAATAGAGCTGTTTAGTTTTTATGACATCTCCTGAAATATAAAACCAACTATGGCGAAGTTAATGTCTTATTTGAAGGTACATTTTTTCTCACAAGTTCTTAAAGAGAAACATAAGATAATATTTACCTTGTAGACATCAAAGCTTTCAAGAATAGAATCAAAACATGTGTACAGATCATTTAGAAGGTCAACAACCTGAAAAAAAAAATGTTCCCCAAAAATATAAATATTGATTGACTGAGTTTTCGGGTACACAATTCATTAATTAAGCTACCAAAATTAAAAAAAAACAAACATTTATATTTGTTTATAAAAGCTAAAAATGCACTTTGTTTGTAAATGTAATGGTTGACATTGTTCCTTTGTCTTGATGGTCCAGGGTTCACTACCTTAATTGCCTGTTGCCATTCCCCATCATCTGACAAGGAAGTGAACTGACAAGGAAGTGAATTATCTTCATTTCTGAAGGAACATCCAAAATGTTAAAGATTTTTTACAAGTAAATCATAGCACATATCAGTTCAGTTGGCCCTACCTGCATAGGTGTGCTTTCTGCAGACATGGCAGTGAACCCACAGATGTCACTGAAGTATATGGTGACACCATCGTACCATTCAGCACTGACTGTCTCACCACGTATTAATTGGGAAGCCACAAACCTAAAAAACAAAACAAACAACAAGAATCATTATACCCTAAATACAAAATGAAAAAAATATATTTAAACTTAGAATATTTGATACATTTTCAGGTGACAATGTTATTGTTATTTCTAGTCTCTTTTAACTATGTTCAACAACAAATACCATCAATTAAAATATTAGCTACAAATGTTACTAGCATATATAAATTTTGTTTGAAAAACCCTGAAAAGGCACATATTCCTTTTAAAGACTTGCTTCATAATGGTACTGCATAACTCATCTGTAGTGCATACATTTTATTTCAAAGCAGGGGCAAACTGGCCATATGGGATTATATGGCATTTTGTCAAATGCCAGATGAGCTGGTACCGAATGGGCTGGTATGACCAATGAATGGACCACTTGGATGCCAGTATTTAATCAATCGTTAAAGGTTTTATAATATTCTCTTATAAAAGGGTCCTTTGAGCATCCTGTACAAAAAAATCCTTTACAGACTCTTCAGTGTAATAAAATTTAATTGAACAAATTTTTGAAATGATGTAGGCCTAATAACCTACATTTGTTGACAGTGCTACTGAAAAGGATTATCTTCGACCTTTTAGAGTCAATACACTTAGGGATTAAAAAAGAAACATAAGACCTAGATATATGTTTCTTTAAAAAAATATAGAGGTCACTAAATGCATGTGTATGGTGATCAACCTTAACATAATGATTTTGAGGACAGGTAGGCATATAATTGGACGTCTATCATATGATGTGCAATTTAAGAGGCAGATTTTATAGAAATGCCTGAGCATATTTCGACTCTCACTCCACACCAGTTTCAAAAAGAAAATAATCAAATACCCTTGCACATTTCCTCTCCCTCTTTCTTTCTCTACATCTATTGAGGGCTTCTACAACAATGTTATGTTGAAAGGGAAAACCAACAGTATTTGACATTTTGAAATAAGAGCTAGAGAATTGTAGGCTATTACTTGGGCAACATATTGTATAAGAGTTCCTCAGCTTTCTTCTTTTCTTGAAGGTAGTCAGATGTTCTTTCCTCTACTAGAGCCTCCAAGTTGTTAGCATACTGCTCCATTCGAGAAAGCAGGTTATCCAGAATATCTCCTTTGTCCCCATCCCTTTAGAACAAAAAGGGTACACGTTCAATTTGAAAGAAATACATTTTAAAAATATAATGACCTATTAAATTAATCTTATGACCTCTATAGATATTGGGAGATATTGTTTTCTTAAAAATAATTACTTAAATAAGATGAATAACAAAGCAATGTATTAGATAGATTTAAGAATTTTTTTTTTTATAGAATCTATACAATAGATAGTAGATAGATCTATATAATATAATTATATATATCAGTATACCCCCCCCAAACAGTGGCAAACACACACATACACTCACGCATGCGCACACAGATCTTGGAACCAATTGAATTAGATCTAGACTCTAGGCTTACTAGATCTAGACTAGATAGATCTAAGATCTTAATCCTGATAGATCTAGATTTAAATCATGGTTTCACAATCTAAAACCTTTGGTGTATTTTCATAGCTCTTCGGGTTTGAAAGTTTAATTGAGACTCCATTCTCATTAGGCCTATACCACAGACCTATATATTTTATCTCCACAATGTTATTTATTGCTTGGATTAAACCAGTGGTTCCCAAACTTTTTTGTCTCGTGGACCCCTTCACATGTTTTCTGGTTTTCCATGGACCCCCTGCTTAAGCTCTATTAATTTTTTTGAAAATTCATCAATTTCAAATTACACATTTTGTTTCAATAATTTCCAACCAATGACACGAGGAGTGAAAAAGTAATTTAAACAATCATTGGATTTTTTGAGCCATAATAATTTGAATAAAAAAATACATCATTGGCAGACAAGTTGACTCGGCCAGCTGTATAGAGAAGTATGTTGTTTACAGAAATATGTCGTTTGCAAAGACTTACATTAAAAGAAAGAAATATTTAGCTATATTTCAACAGAGCTCAGTGAACTCTTCTAAAATACCATTGCCCTAACAGTTTTCATGGATTATTCTCAGAAAGCCACACAAACGAAGGAGTTGGAATACTCATTGAATGGCCCAATAAAGAAAAAATAATAGAACAATTAAGTGATTTGATTGATTTTGATTTTAGGCATGTGGGCACAATTTAGGTAAAAATTAAGATCATTATAACTAATGGGCTCTATGACAACCACAGAGAAGAAATAGGAGCACTGGAGCTAACGGCTATCATGCTAGCAAATCAGCAAAGTTCACCAAACAGTACATTTTTTTCTTGACTAGTATAAATATAGTCCTTCAAAGCTTGACAAACTCTGATGCATCCTAAATAAAACAACTCATAATGACTGGACTGACGTTCGGTGGTCACCTTGCCTGCTCGCATCTCCCGTCGGGAGGTTTGGGCTAGGATGTAATTATCTACAGAATCTGAAGGAACACCCAAAAGATTTTTTACAAGACACATAGGCAATATAAGTTCGACGAGAAAATAAGAATTTTTTATAGAAATTAACAGCACTGTCTATTATATATTTAGATTCAGCTATGTTAAATATTAGTTACCTCTAGACCAAATTAAGCTATTTAAATGAGGTATTAAAATTTAAAATATGTTTTTCATTTCAATAATATAATACAAATTTAATGGCCTAGCTACAATAAAGTATAAACAATGTATATTTGTATGATATAATAGGTGATTCCATTAATTTGAGTATTATATTAAACTCAATTCCTTCTTAAATGAGATCCACTCTCGTGGACCCCCATTTGTATGTCATGGACCCCCAATTTTTAGTTTCACTTTCGTGGACCCCTTGGAAGTCCTCGTGGACCCCTGGGGGTCCATATGGACCACTTTGGGAATCACTGGATTAAACAAATATTTTTTGGAAGAAAAAAAAATTAATATCAAATAAAATGTACAACCTTTAAAACACATGTAACGAATATTGGATTTAAAAGTTGTATCCTCTAGACTTTTTTAAACTTAAAAAAAAAAACAACTAAAACCACTTACTTATTCAGCTTTTTAATGCTTGTCCTTAACTGTTGGAAGTCCGGCCTCTCTGCTGGGTCTTCAGACCAACACACTCTAATGGTGACAGCCAGCTCATCGTTGGGGCAATCGAATTCTTCCAGTGTTGGACGGAAGTAGGGCTTTACCCCAGTCTTAAGTTTATCAAGGATTTCTTTCAAAATAAAAGGAACAGAATGGAACAGAATAAACCAAAAACGCATAGATTGCTGATAATATCCAGATAAAATAAAAACCTATTTATTAATTAAAGGTATCTCAGTGGCGTAGCTAGAATGGAGGGGGGAGGGGAGAATTTGAAATGATTTTTTGTTTTTTTTATATTTTTTAAATTTGTATTATAGCTTTTTATAGCGTTACTTTCATGCTAATAGCATGATCAGAGCGCTTTGGCCCAATCTCATTTGTGGACCAGAGGGGGGGGGAGGAAGGAGGGGGGTATCTAGGAGTTGGTTTCCCGTGCTGCCTTTGGGCGCTCAGTAAACACAACTCTGCCCGAGTCGGGTGTCGAAACTCGAGTCCCCTTCTAGGTAGCCAAGCCAAGCCAAGCTCAAGCCGCACTTAGCCTCTCGACCACGCTTCCCACTTTTCATTAAATATGAAATATTATGCAAAATGTAGGGGTATTAGAGGTCAAGCCACCCGGGCCCCCAAATGATTTCAAATTCCTAGATACGCTACTGAGGTAGCCTATTTATTGTAAGAATATTGTCCCACTGAATTAAGGGCATGATTAGTTTACTAATGTTGTTGTCGTTTAAAACGGGATCAAACCAAGGTAGGCTAATCCCTTCCTAATAAATTAAATAATTTAATCAAACATAGGAGAACTAAGTCTAGAGTAAATTTAAAAAAAAAGCCATCACTTTCAGGCATTGCAATCTAAACCGAAGGTTTAAAAAGAGTGTCATGTGCCATGTGCCCAGCACAACATCCAACCGCCTTAACTTTCCCCAACTAATGCCAGGTATCATTATGCGTGGATATTGTCAAAGGCGTCATTTTAAAAAATCCCAAAATAACAATCATAGTTTTTACCAAGCTGGAACCCTAAACGGTTCTACACCCCTCATTTCAATAGCCAAGTGTTTAGGGGAATCTCAAGTTCTTATACCGACAATTTTTTAACTTTCGAGATTTCGAAAAAGACTTACGGCTTCCGTTTAAACAACAATTAGACCATACATCTTTAAATATAGAAAGGATCATTGGAATAAAATGCAAAGTGAGGTGGCATCTTTAAAAACAAAGCAAATTAGAGATTTACATTCAAGAGTTTGATCTAGGGCATATCAGACGAACTTAGATGATAGATTGTAAAATGTTTGTTGTAAAATGTTTTCCATGTTTTGGGAGCTCCTTCAGAGTTGAAGATAATTTACTTCTTAATCCAAACCACCCGCAGGACGACGGGGATGGGAGAAGGCAGGGTTAGAGCTCGGTACCATCGATAAGTCAGAATGACAGTCCAGCACGCAAACCGCATCACCAGGCAACCATCTCAACTGAAAGAATGCCTCGAAAGAGTGTTGCTGAACATAGCTGGGCTAAAATATTCTACCAGTTAAAATTAAATATAAAAAGACAACGAATAGGATGGCTTAATAATGTAGGGATTGATCTAAAACTAGAAATGGTTATTTAGTGATAGATTTAAATTTAAGAATTGCATAATAATAATGTAGGGATAGATCTAAAACATTCGGTAATTGAAAAGAAAAATTCGGAGGCAATACGAATGGGAAGACGTGCCAAGTCCAGTCTGTCCAGGGCCTTCAATTTGTCTGTAGCATTACTGGGACACACGACTTGGCTTCATGCAGTTTATAGTATAGTTTTGGCCTTACCGTTGGGGGAAAGGTCAATGTTTAGTTTTGG
>JADKLZ010079391.1:19067558-19151722 GCA_021533235.1 Biomphalaria straminea | reverse complement strand
AACTGTCGCAGGTATCCGAGTGAAATTTCGTACACAGGTTCCTTATAACTCCTAGATGTTCACCAAGAACGGCTTTTGACAGAATCGTAACATTGGGACCGCTATTCATGAAAAAAAACGCAGGCTTTCTATCAAATCTTTGTATTTTATTCGGTATTTCCCAAAACGTCGCATTCTACATACGTACATAAATATAGGCATATATAAATATAGACTGGAAGAATGAAATTGGTTTACTCTGGAGAGAGAAATTTTAATGTATTCAGTATTCTATCTATTTTACAAAAAAAAAAAAAAACAACAACAACAACAACAACCCAAAACAATTGCGCTTTACAAAATTAGATCTAGAACAGGGGTTTTGAACCTGTGACTTGTAACACTTTGGGCTCGAATAAATATTATTGAGGGGTCGCCTTACACAATTAATTTTAATATTTTTCATATATGTTTTTCTTATTTATATATAAGAAATATAATATTATATATTATATATATATACGTTTGTGTGTGTTTATGTGTGTCTAACGTGTTGTAACAAGCATATTCATTCTATTGCAATATACATTTCTATTGTAAATGCCGTAGGTTTGGAAATGTATTCAGATTATATTATTTAAACAAATTGAGAAATGATAGTCAGGAATTAATAAAATAAAAAGCGGGAATAACAAAAATTGATCTAAGAACACGAGTATATAGCCAGGGGATACGAATGTCACTTTAAGAGAATGTATCATCATTGAACAAATACGTGATTTGTCTAGGTAGCTAGGTTTTTTTTTAAATTGTTTTATTGTTATTTGAAAATATTTATTGGGAACCACGTCTTTGTTGTCGCAGAATACTTTTTCAGTTCATCGAATGTGTCGAAACGCCATTTCGGGATGAAATATTTCTGTGGAGATGATATAATCACGTCATGAAAATAATTTAACACTAACTAAACCACATTCACCTAAGCCCTAAGCCAATGAACGAAAAATAGTTTTTGGTTGGGAGTGGCGGAGTGGATAATTGTATTGGGGGTCGCGAAGCTAAAAAGGCTGCGGACTGCTGATCCAGAACGTAGATCTACATTTTAGCCTATATCCTAAATATAGGCCTATAGAAACAATCTGGTATAAACTTTTCGCATGTAAATAGCGAGTGATTCTGGTGTGAATGTGTATGTATATATATATTAAAAGATTATAATTATATTTATAATATATAAACATAGATATAGATTATCATTTATGATAATTATATAGATATTGATATATAGATAAGGCTATGATCTTCAGTTTTGAAAAGTACGAAAATATTCCTACTATTTTGACTCCTTAGGAACATCTTATCTTATCTTAACATGTTTTGTTTGTGGATGTCATCTTCGATATCGTCGATTCCAATTGTAACGTTAAAATTTAATTAGATCTAGATCCAGTTTTTAGTCAAAAAGTTAAAGAAAATGAACAGAGCGTGCTCTTACATTTGTAGTCGAATAAACCAACAAGCTGTCCAAAGATTAATAAAGGTTAATAATAATCATTTTGCTTCAATAAAATATTATCAATTCAGACAATTCACTATACTATAATACTATTATTCAGACACACATGGTCACTGATGGTGTCATGAGACGTTACATGACAAATCACATTCACAGGCACTCGCACACAAAATGACAAATCCTTGTCATCATTATATATATATAATTATAATGATTAAACATTTCAATCAGTTGACATTTGATAATCATTCAATCATTCATGATTGACATGATTCAACATTCGACTCGTCATTCCTATGTATACATTTGATACATTATGAATATGATCATCTAATAAATAATAATTGTAACTGTCACAAGAAATCAACATTGACACTCTGAAGAAATATTTATCTTTCTAGACTAGATTATACTAGATTATACTAGACTACTTAACTAGATATATCATATAATTATATACTAGTCTATATAAATTAGTAGTAATGTAGTATACTACTATTGTCATTATAGAGAGACTAATTGGTCTACTTAATTGACTTAAACTCGATCAATATCTAGATCTAGAATATATCTTGCTTGATCCTAGATTAGACTAATCTTAATATTTAAACTAGATTAATTTCTAGAATATCTAATCTAGAGACACGATTTACAAAAAAAGTCTAGATTTACTAAGCTAGCTAAATTCTAGAACTAGTCAATCTAGACTAAAGCCAATAAAAAATATAGACATATAATATATATATAGAGTCTAGATCTATTTAGATCTAGAGCCTAGTCATTTATTAGATTTAGATCTATAATAATTATAATCTCTAATTTAGATTGACTATATCATAGTAGATGAGATTAGATATCTAGATATAGACTTTATACATCTAGATTAGATTTGTTCTACTTGTCTTTTCTGGTATCTATTGGCCTACTATAGAGTCAATAGACATAATATTAGAAATTAAAATAAATTAGTGTGTTAGTATTAGTTAGGTAGATTTAGATTTTAGATCTACATTAATAGATTATATAGATTTAGATTCTAAATTCACTAGTGGCAGTTGTAATACAGATTTGTTTGTTTGTAAAAATGTTTTAGATGTTTCGGATGTTTCTTCAGAGTTGAAGATAATTACTTCCTAGTCCAAACCTCCCGCAGGATGACGGGGGATGGGAGTGGGCAGGGTTTGAACCCTGGACCATCGATAAATATGAACAGCAGTACAGCGTGCAAACACATGACCAGGCCTTTATTAATTAAAAAGAAAATTGTCTTCTTCAATATATATGTCTAGATCTAAATATAATGTTGTTGTTTTTTTTTTAATTATATATATTATTATTATAGCTTTTTTTTTTTTATTATTATAGCTTTTATATAGCGCTACTTTCATGCTTATAGCATGCTCAGAGCGCTTTGGTCCAATCTCATTTGTGGACCAGTGGGGGGGAGGGGGTATCTAGGAGTTGGTTTTCCGTGCTGCCTTTGGGCGCTCGGTAAACACAACTCTACCCCTGTCGGGTGTCGAACCTCGAGCCCCCTTCTAGGTAGTCAAGCAAGCCAAGCTCAAGCCGCACTTAGCCTCTCGACCACGCTTCCCACATCTTGACAATATATATATTAGATATAAATTTGACAAGTGTTATATAAATATATTAGATATAAATTTGACAAGTGTTACACACTCTGGTGCCAAAATACAAATTTTGACCATCAGTGTTGCATGTTTGGACTTTTTTATAGGAAGCAGGTTTGGACTATGATTTTGTGGACAGAATAGATTTTTAATAAGATATAGCTTTTATAAAGCGTTACTTTCATGCTGATAGCATGCTTAGAGCTCTATGGTCCAATGTAATTTGTGAACAAGTGGGTGGAGGGGGTATCTGGGAGAAGGTTTACATGATGCCTTTAGGCACTCAGTAAACACAACTCAGCTCGAGTCGGGTGTCGAGGCCCCTCTTCGTAGGTGTCTAAGCAGAGTCAAGTTCAAGCATACTTAGCCTCTACATAAAAAATATAAACTAAAGCCAATAGCAGCAACGACCTTGTAATGAAGCAAATGCACCAATTTAAAAATGTTTCATTCTTACCAAGTCATTCAAAGCTACATAATCAAGAGGCTCAAACAAGACTCTAGCCTGAAATCCCACCTATAGAACAAAAACTTTGGGGAAAGCTGCCATAACTGGAAACCACTGCACAGGTCATTGCAGATATGGTACTACTCATCTGAACATGATTTTATCTTTTTATGTGTTCTTTTTTATAACAGTTGTCAATGATATATTTCTTTTAACTGTAGACATGATTATCTGTTATTTGTCACACACACACACATATTTTTAATTAAAAAGTGTACCAAAAACTATTTGAATTTTAATACTAGGCTTCATCAATAAATTTATGGAACAAATATCTATTTCTGTTTTTAGATTGACAATGTCAAACTTACAAAATCAAAAACAAGTGAAGATAACCCCAATGCTAAAGGCAATTTAAGAAAGCTCAAAAAAAAAAAGGTAAAATTTGTACTATACAATATGACATGCAATGAACATAATTTAAAAAAAATTGAAAACTAGGAGATATACAGATACAAGTAAAAAAAAAAGATAAAAAAATGGATGCAAAAACTATTATCTAACCCAGTGATGTCCAAAATATGGCCAGCGGGACACATCCAGCCCGCGACGTGGTTCTAAACGTCTGCATAAAGTGTAGAAAATCCACTTTCCACAAAAAAAAATATATCAATCCATTTTTTCAAATAAAGACTGGGTTTAAATATTAGAACACTGAACAGATGTATGAAATCGCTCAAATAAATAATGGGGCATTTTGGGTTTCTGATGAAATTGTAAAATAACACTTAGACTGAAGAATTGAGAATATTTACATAAAAGAGAAGAAGATGAGTCGGCTGTAAGGCTGTTTTCTGTAACTACTGACGAGTCTCATAACATATTTGATAACTCTCAAAATCTTGTGTTTATTCGCGATAAAAGTAATAGTTTTGAAATCAGAGTAATTAGGGTTATTAGTAGAATGGGATTATCAGTGTTGAAAAAACATCAAAGAAGTTTCAACTATCAGAGACTCCTTCTCCCTTTGTGAAAATAGTGTCATTGACTACTAATGGTGCCACTGTTATAAGAAAAGTTGTCAAGTCAGTGGAAACGAGTCTCCATGGTTTCGTTCACCAACAAAATTAATGTGGCAAGCTGTTCAGCCTGGACCATCTGGTGATGATAATGTTCAGACTGAACTGATTCATCATTTCTAAAAACCTATCTGCGGACAATGTATTAAGTGCACAGACAGAGCTTACAAAACCTAGAAGATCCTTGCTTGACAAATTTCAAATGATGCAGACAATTGATTTGTAATCCGTGATACTTGAAGAAACGTTTCTAAATTTTCGAAAACAAGCTTCAAGGATGATCACAATAATTACAAGCAATTATTAGTGAGGACAAACATTTTCAGTGATGAATAGTTCGAAACCCATGTTACGTTATCGTCACATAGACGAACATCTCGATACATTGCTTCGACTTGGCGTCTTATCTATGCAGCTGAATATTTAAAAGTTATTTAGGATAAACTTCTAACATGAATTAATGTTAATCTTTTTTTACCTTCTTGTTGATGGGGCCCAGGACATGAGTGTTGGAAATTAAAATGGCCCGCCGGCCGAATAAGGTTGAGCATCATTGATCTAACCTAACTCCGCATAAAGCATTTAGACCTGATAGCATTGTAGACATATTTTTGAATGTAGTAAACAACAAGCTGATGTAACATCATTGTTTTGACTACCTGTACTTAGTTAAGCTTCACTTAATCCACAATATATAATTTTGCTCTGCACAATGAAAGCAAGCTGGGTATTTACCAAACACCCATTATGTTTTTTTTTGCATAGCATTTTTATTCCCTCCAAAATGAACTTATTTTTCTTTCCTATCCTAAGACAACAAGTAAACATTACATTTTTCTTAAATCATTTATTAAACTTTTTTTTTTAGATTTCTATTGTTTTTCTGTTCCTTTAGGTAATATACTGAATGATAGCCATGCAGAAATTTTGGCAAGAAGTGTTTTTTTTTAAGGTAAATTAATTTACTGCTGTTTTCTTTTTAAAGATAAAAAAATATGTTATTAATGATTTGTAATTATTATTTTGAATTGCTGCTTAAACAAGTTTAAATCACTTTTTCTTTTTACATCTTGAAATAATTTAAATTTTAAACTAATTTCATTGACCTTGTAATTATTCATTATCAGTGTAATTAAGATACTTTCTGATATAATTTTAAAATATCTTTTTACTTGTGTTGAAGCAAGCTATCACACCAAACAAGGATCATTTTTTTTTTCACATCTCTTTATGCTTAATTTGCCCACCAGGGAGGGCAAACACTACCCAACAAGCAGGCTGTGAGTTTTCATTATTTGGCTATAAATATAGTAATAAAAATTTTATTTATAAAGCGGCGTTAAAAAACAAAATGTAGGCTCAAGGGGCTGTAATAACATTACAAACATAAACATGAAAGTTAAAATAAAAAACTTATCTAAAAAAATTTGAAACAGGTAGTTTTTAATTTTCTTCTTGAATGTTGTTGATCTGATATATGGAGTGTGTTTTTGTGTTCCAAACCTTTGGTCCATGCACAGAAAAAGCCCCCAGACCGTAGCTTTAGAGGGAGAAACATGGCACCACTAGAAGCATTGAGTCCATTGAATGCAGGGCTCTTTAAGGGACTTAGGGAATGATAAGTTTTCTAAGGTACATGAGCTTTCCTTTATTATAGTTACACTAATAAAAAAGTGTGGCCACCTTGTAGTCAATTATTGCTTTCATGGGAAGCCTTCCAAAAAAATAGAAATGGAAAAGTAGTTGGGACAAGTCCAAAAAGCCTGTGGAGTTGGGGAGGGCAGGATGCGCCCTGACCACACTTCCCAGCGTGGAGGCTGTCCAGTGTCATTGTCTGAGCAAGCTATTATAGCACAGTACAGGACAGGCCACTGTCCTGTTGGCTCATATTTCTCATGGCTATGGCTAAATTTTGACTTACAGTGCCCTCGCTGCAGGAAGAAGAGGAAACAGTGTCTCATTTTTTTTTTGACTACCCCAGACTTGCTAATCTCCTTCTCGACAGGTCTGGGAAACCAAAATTCTTAAACCCTCACTCAAATTGAGTTTGATGATGATCATAATGATTGCTATGTTAAAACATCCCAATTTCTATATATATTTGAACAATGTTGAAGCTAATAGGAATTTAAGTAAATATTTCTATAAACATTAGGAACTTTTTTTTTCACACTTCAGATACTTGTATGATAAATTGTATGATGGCAAAGTCTATGGAAATAACTCAAGCAAAGTTGTTCAGCTGTCAGATGCAGATGGACATTGTCTCTGCTCACTGAGGAGTGAAGTTTCATTTCTTTACAAGTCATACTCCATGTAAGTGCTGGAAATTCTAATAATTGTCACTTATTTTCTCTTCTTTAGATCTCTTCTTCTTGTTCTTTTTCTAGCTAGCTTTTTTCTGCTTAGGTCTAAGCACTTTTGCAGACTGTGTGTTGTTTTTTCCCAACTGTCATTCTGTGTTGGTTATGTTGGTTTGTAGTGGTAGTAGGGTCTGCCTAAGGGGAATTAGATTGGGGCATTCAAGAGGAAATACTTGATTCACAAGGGTGGGGGCAGTGTGTAAGGTGAATTAGATTTGGGCACTTAAGAGAAAATGCATGTGTGTGTGTAAGGTGAATTAGATTGGGGCATTCAAGACAAAATGCTTGATTCACAAGGGTGGTGACAGTGTGTAAGGTGAATTACATTGGGACATTCAAGAGGAAATGCTTGTTTCATAAGGATGGGGGCACTGTCTATAAATTCAGGATAAATGCATAGCAAAAGAAAATATTCATAATTATTATAAAATAAAATAAAATTAATGTGCTGATTGTCACCAAATAAATATCACAATTACTTCTGATACAAATAAATGCGACTGTTCTTCTGTTCAATTGATCACCATTTCTCTACTTCTATATTTTGGTGACAGAGTTCTAGATTGTACATAATCATAAACAAGCCTCATTAAATTTGCTATTAGATTACACAAATTAAATGTGGCTATTGTTGTTTTCTCCCCACATTTATGCTCTCCAATTTATATAAAAATATATAACTTAAAGGTATCATCTAACTTGTATTACATGCTTAATTATCTTTCTTTTAGCTGAGGATAATTGCCTATACTAAATTATATTTTTTTTTTGCACAATTGGAGATTTGATTATAAATATAACTTTTGAACATTGGTGAATTTTGGGTTTGTATAAGTTGCGTAAGCAGTGTAATAAAAAAATATTGATTAATTTAAATACATTTTCTTTTCTTGCATGACTAATTGAAAGAACGAAATTCTAAAAGAAATTATTATTTTTTAATGCTAAAAATAAGAAAAATTATTGCATTCATCAGGTGGTGATGCTTCAATATTCCCTAAGCAGCCAACACAAGAAAAAGATATTGAGAAACATAATTCAGAGATTTAACTATCAGATTTCAATGAAATAAACATTCCTTCTTGTGACTTAACCATATCAGAACCTGCTAGTGAAGATCAGTGTTTAGCCTCACCAAGGGTTCAAGACCATAGAGAAGCTCACCATGAAGCAGAAACAAAAATTTTGACAGAAGATTGCTGTCAAGTTATTCATTCAGAGACTGGGATGTGTGAAAGAATAGGTCATGGGTCCACTTGTTTTAGATGCAAAGACAAAGATGTGTTCCAACAGGATCCAAGGTCAAGAAAAAGAAAATATGAAGAAAATGAGGAAGATGATGACTTTGTTGGCCAGATTTGTAAGTAACAAATAAATGTAGAATTAAAAAAAACAACATGCTAAGATTTAGTTAATAATTGTAAAAAAAGAATAAGTATTTTTATTATAGCTTAACAGTTAAAGGCTGTAAGTAAGGAAAACTTTCATGTACCTTAATCTATAAACAACCAAACCAGACACTAAATGAAAACTCAGCTTCAGAAACTCTTCTATATTTCATTTTTTATGTTTATGTCTGTTGACTGTCCTGTTTGAATGTACATGTGCATTGTATTCTCTCATTTGAAAAGCGACAAATAGGCTGTTGAAAAATATACACTGAAGTACATGCAGTAATAACTTGAAGTTGCATGTTTAATCCTTTTGTACTCAGTCTACATGGTAGGGGGTAATTGTACTATATTTTTGGAAAGAATACAACAGCTGACTTGAACTGAGATTGACTGACTGACTGATCCTGATATGTACACTAATTTTCTTTTTATAGTAATGTTCTGAAAACTCAGTAGTTGATAATCCAGCTGTCTGAATAACTCTGCCTGTTCCTGATATGACAAAAAAAAACATTTACCTAGACCTGCTATAGTTGTCCCATTTCTTTTTCTTGTGTTCCACTTTTGTCTGATGCAGAGATTATTATTGTTGTCACAGATGAGTTTATGAAACAATCTTAGAAAATGATGATGTTGGGGTCTCCAAGTACCTAAAATATCTAGACTATTTAAATTTCTTTTTTTAACAAAGTGTGTTTGGTAGCAGACTTACTTTTCTTTGTTCTCTGCCTGATGAAGCAAAGAGCAGAGAAGACACTAACAGCACATTAGAAAAAAAAAGTTGCAATTCATTTTTTTTATACCTTTAGTAAAGTATTTTTCTGATGTCTGTCATGAGGTATGTTAATCATATTACTGTACTCTCTTTACAATAGTCATTCATTTTCATGTAGTTGAGGCTTTATATCTTCATAAAGTTTTTTCGCTTTGTTTAAAGGTATTTTGGCAATTGATTATCTGCTGTGTTCTCCAGCAAACCCTGCCTGTCTACTGTATATTTTGTATCTAATAACCCATTTCCAACCAATTTCTTAAACATGGGCACCCTTTGGTCTACATTTGGCATAGTTTTCAGGACTTCTGTTGCTAAACAGATTTGTTTAGAAGCCACAGTGATATTTGAACTTTCTTGGAATAATTTATTATGCTGGTAGTCATATAATTGTTTGTGTATTTTTATATGGTCTGTCCTGAATCTTCACAATGCTAGTCTCAAATAGGATCTTGACTGAGTGTGCAGTCAAGTGTGCCAATGTTCTTTTATTTTGTACGCATTTACTGACAGTTATAAATTCTGAATCTTTCATTTTCATTACACTGGACTATTGTACTTTAGTATGTGATTTGAATTATATAGAAACTCAGCTCCAAATAGTATTTGACTGTCCTTTTTTTTAATCAAGCAGATTATAAGTGAATGTATTTTGAAAGGTTTTTCATTTCTAATAGCTCTATATTTATATGATCAATGAAATGGTAAACACAAAATCATATGTTTCTTTAATACACAAGGAAAGACATGTTCAATCTTCTTTTCTTTACAAGTACCTTCAATTGTGAATGGATTTCTAGAATTAGGAAAGAAAACTAAAACATGACAAATAATTGATTAATAATAAATTAAAATAAATATGTAGGGGGACAGCCTTATACTTCCTTAGTTGTGCTATCAGGCTGCTGATGGTCTTTGGCTCTCAATCCGTGACCTATGTTTTCACATTATTATTATAAACTTCCATCACAGCGTCCATTATGATGTGTTTTCTGAGGGTTTCATATTAGTGATCCACTTTTGACAAGTCTACCCATCGATCGAAGTAAATTGACATGTTGGTGACAAATATTAGTGGATCATTGTTCGCTAGAGGTGTCAACTCTTTCAATCTCCTTCGGTATTCTGAACTTGTGGAGCCAAATTGTCTTAGCAAAGCCTTTTTCACGGCCACATAGCCTCTCATTAGTATGCAGATATTCATGGCTCTCCCTTTCAGTCGCCCCATGAGGCTTGTTGCCCATTCTGAGGTAGGTTGCAGGCTGTTGCTTTGTCCTCTAACCTCATAGATATGAGTCAATGCACTCGTTCTGGCTCTCGTCCAATGGAGACATTCTGTCTAGTTGTTTGTATTTGTCAAAGTGTTCCTCCTTTTCATTTTGCTGTTTTTTTGTCTTTCTTTTCTTTACGTTTTAGTTCTAGTTGTAAGATTTCCTTCCTTCTACTATCTTCTTCTTTCTTTTTTGGATTCTTCCCTATTAAACCTCCTTTCTTCTCTTTCTTCCTCCTGTGCTATTTCTAGTGTAATGAACTTTTCAAGTTCTCAACCTTGCAGGCCATTTTCCTTGCATGCTTCTCTAAATATCTTGTACTTCGACATTTTCACTTACTTGTGTCTTGTTGTCTTGTGGATGCCAGTTGTCAAGAAACAAGGTCCTTTAATTATATAACATTTGATTTCATAGAACATAATGTTACAACTCCAGTGGAGGAATGAATGTGTGTACGTGTAAGACCCTCTGACAGGCACAGACAAAGGCGGGTCACAGGTCAACAGCTGTCCCTAGTGTGACGAAAGCTTGGGCTAGAGCGGTGTGTTAAAAACAGAGAGAGACAGTTGCAGTCCAGCAGAACAGAAAGCATAGAGGACTGGTGTTAGAATAAGGCTTTGAAAATGTAGCTGTACGCGTTATAGATGATTGTCGTGTTAGTTAGGAGTTTCATTGTTCTATTAAGCATTTGAAATAAGTGTAGACAATTGTGTGTATTGGCTGTGGTTGATATGTTTGTAATTAAACCACCACTGTGTTTTTGAAGCTCTTGTTGTTAAGTTCTTGAGTTAGATGTGTAGTGTTTATGTTAAGCAGTGTTTGCAGAAGGCCTGATAAGTGAAGTTCGTTACAATATGTACAGTTAATATTACACACAGCAACTCCGCTAGATGGTTTCATTCTGTTTTGGCAAAAGGCAAACGTTTTTCTAATTTCTTTTCTTGTGTAGACCAACATGATGAAAAAGTAGACAACATGTACATGTAGACCTACATGATGAAGATAAGACCAACATGATGTAGACCAGCATGATGAAGATGTAGACGGACATGATGAAAATGTAGACCGAAATGAAGATGAAATGTAAACCAAAATATTGATCAAGAGATGTAGGGAATAAAATGGTAAGCAATGCTGTGTATACAATTTTTATTTTCTTTATGCTAAGCCCCTAAAAAAGCTTTGCCAAGTTTTGTGTTTCACTGTCTATGAAATTTTTTGATCAATTTTTGTTCTCTTTACAGTGAACATCTTGAGAAGGAAAACGATTCCTAGAGGCAAAGACACAGACACAGTAGATACATTAGAGATTTATTGCCTTTTTGTGCTCTTAGGGAACCTGCATCTGAAAGAAATAAACATTTACCCAATGCTATTTCAAATCCAGACCTTCTCAAGACAATCTTAGTGACCAAGCTGCAATACAGAACCCAGTAGGAAACAATGAAGAATCCTCCCAATCTCAGGTTGAATACCCATGATCACCTACAAGATTGGTGAAGCATACTTGTCCTACACCCACAGCTATACATCCTGAACACTGTAACCCATGTTAAATTATAGAAATGGTTGTTAAGTCAGAAAACCTAACAGATACTAATGAATAGAACAATCATTTCTAATAAGGTCAAAGTGATGTACTTTGTAGAACTATTTAAGTCGAACCTCCACATTTGACTTGTATCTTGTTCTATATTTAGGTAAAACGTGTCAATCAGTACAGTCATTAGTTCATTTAAAAAAAAATATTCCTTTTTTTCCCCATCATCTTCTTGTTGTTTCAGTTAAATGTTGTTTTTTTTTTTTTTGTTGTTTTTGGAGGAGGGAGGGGCTGTGGTATATTATTATTATTGTAGTCACAACACTACATTATGCTTTTAATTCAATTTATTATCTCCCCTGCTTTTGTGTGCTATCATATTAAATGTTCATTAGTGTCACATCCATGCACAATTTGTTCTATGCTTTTTATATTATGGAGGGCATGGTGGTTAAGCGCTTGGCTTACGAACCCGAGGTCTTGAGTTGGAATCCCAGTTAAGACTGGGATTTTGAATTTCGGGATTTTTAGGGCATCCCTGAGTCCACCCAACTCTAATGGGTACCTGACTTTAGTTGGGGAAAGTAAAGGCAGTTGATCATTATGCTGGCCACATAACACCCTGCTCGTTAACCGTTGGCCTAAGAAACAGATGACCTTAACATCATCTGCCCCATAAATCGCAAGGTCTGAAAGGGAAACTTACTTTTTTTTTTACTTTTTATAGTGTAAATAGTGACTTAACATTATTTAGACTAATTATAATATGTTATATTATATTTAAAATAAAACTTAACATTTTCTATGCTGTTATTAATATGAATGTTTTCCTGTGTTGCTTTGAATGCATTTTAAGTTTTAGTCCGAAATTATAGATGAGAAATTGTTACATAAATAAAGATTATATTAATATTTACTATTTAGTATTGTCAGACTTCACTAAAGCATTGAGTTCATCCCTATATTCTATTTAAAACTTTCAAATACTAATTCACTTTGTCTTATCTAATAGTGATCATGGAGAATCCACTTTGTCATCTCCATAGACTCTGGTATTAACACTCACTGTCCTGTTGGAGGTTAGGGCTAGGATGTAATCTCTATTTCTGATGGAACACATGTAAAACCAACAAAACAAACAGTAGACCTAGACTTTATTAACAGGTCATGCAACAATTTTTTAATTATGAACTGACGCTCCCAGAGCTATTTTTGTGTATTTTTATTTTTAATATTTTTGTAGCCTAGTGCTAAGCTGTATACTTATACTTCCGCCTATTATTATATGGGATAGGGCGATGCTGTTTCCTGTACTGCTAACCAGAGGTCTTTGTGTCAGTTTTAATTATTCTGTACTTGGTACTGCCTGTAAGTTTCAGAATTTTTTTCTAATGTAAATCTATTTTATATATATAGTTATAAATTATGGTGCATTATTTTTCAAAATAAATGGCAGTTTGTTTTAAAATGATGGCCACTTCTGATGTTTATGTACTAGATCTTTTTTTAATGTTTTTGTATTTTTATTTGCAGTGTTTTGTAACTGCTGCTTTAATTTAGTATATTTTTTTTTATTTATTCTCTATGTTCTTGATTTTTTATCATGTCCCCTTGGTCACATACTGATGTGCACAAATACAAACCACCCAGTAGCAGTTACCATCTGGCACCTGCAACTTCTTTTTAGCCCTGGCTAGACCTTGGCCCCCCCCCCCATGCTAACATAATACTAATATTCTCTTGAATCATTCCAGTCAGGATTGAGACCACCCCTATTCCTAACAATACATAATTACCTTTAGTTGTAGAATGAAAGTTGAGCAGTTAAAAGCTTCCATATAAATCATTTGGAGGTGAGGTGACTGAGTGGTAAAGTACTTGCATTCCAAACATGGGTCCAGGGTTTGAAAACTGGGATTTTTAATTTTAGGACTTTTAGGCACCATTGAGTTCACCTGGCTGTAATGGGTTCCTGACATTAGTTGGGGAAAAGTAAAGGTGGTTTTTTTTTTTTGTGCTGGCCACCTGACACACTTAGTGACTACGGGACACAGAAACAGATGACCTTTATATCATCTGCTCTACAAAATCTGCAGCTATAACCAAGATAGGAAAGCCTTTGAGGAAAAAACAGGAGTCAACCCTTCAGTGAGCAGCGTACAGTGCTACCCTCCCTGGCAAACTGTATTGGCACTTTCCATTCCTTTGAATATATAGCTGTGTGGGTAACATCATTGCAACCACAACTAATGTCAGGAAAATGAGATGATCCTTAGCAGTTTTGTGACTGAAGAAGGCCATAGAATCAGAGATAAAAGTTTGAGATTTGCAGAAACTTGCTCAAAAACAAATATTGTTACAAAGCAATCAGCTGAACAAACCTGTTTGTAGGAACTTTTTAACGACATATGTGTCAGGTTTAGTAATTGTGCTATTAATAGCTGAACACACTTAAGGTCCCGAGGTTCAAACTGACAAGAACGTGATTCACACACACAGCCGTGCAGAGAGTTACCAACTATGTGGATGATTTAAATAACAAAAATTATGAATTTAATTGTATGATACTGATACAAAATATATAGATACATAGATTATAATATAGATATTATTCAATAAGTATACAAGCACCTTGCTACTGTTACTTGTCACAATGGTTTCAAAGTAAACCAGATGCTGACAGACTTATGTCACACTACTGCCAACAGTGGCAGTAATAAAGTTAGACATCACTGATCCTTACTGGCACCACTGTGTTACGTTTGTTAATACAATACAATACATCAACTTCAATGTCAGCTTCATAGTTTATAATTAGTTTAATATTCATAACAATATAAACACCATTAATTTTTGTGTCTCCCTTTCGTTCTCCCCTTTCATCACCCATTCGCACTCTTTCACATTTACACTAAGATGCGCACGTAACACACTGATGTGTGACGGCCCTGACATTCAACGCCGTCAATGAACGCCCATCTGTAAGTGTCACCTCACCCAAGACTGTAATAAATATTTCTGAGAAGACAGTCCTTCTACCCTAGCGCTATTACAGCCTGGAATGGATTGCCTGAGCTAGCCAGGAAAACCAGTGACTTGGCAGAATTTAAGTCATTGGTTAATATGCATGACTGAATGCATGATGCGTATGACGTAATCATCTTCTTTTTTGAAGTAACGTCTGTATTGTATAAGATAAGCGGCGCACACACTGGCATAGGATCAAGCTCAGTAAATACAATTCCAACACAGGCACCATATAGACGAAATAACAAAAAATTCAACCTCTATTCCAAAACAAGAGACAGCGACAACCTCATATGAGATATCACCACAAAGTAACTCACCCTAAACAGGGGTACACAAATCCTACTGAATAGAATAATATAAATCCAAGAAACTACAAGTCCAAGAAAATTGCAAAGACTAATTACGGACTAACGCACCCTCCGTTTCAAATAAAATTCAAGGGGTGAATTGTCTCAGGAACAATGGCTACGTGACATAGCAAAACAATTCAGAACAAAAATACAAGGCACTCTCTCCCAGTACAAGTAATACGAGTAAAGGGGGAAAAAAAGGAGTTAAGACAACTATGCAACAATAGGGAAAAGCACAATTGAAACTACTAGAAATTTTAACTAGATCTAAGGGTTGCTGGGGGAGGGGGGAGGCAAAAGCAGCTATATTTTTTAGTACCAATACCTGGTAATTGTGTCAATCACACATTGTACTAGGATAAGTTATATAGCTTAAAAAAATCCATACAACTTTTTAAGAATAGAATCAAACCAGACTTCATTTAAGTGGCAGCCTGAGAGACTGAAATCCTTTTAAGCCAATGAAGTGGACTGAAAACCAGCTGTAGTGCTCCCTAGATCTGTTGAGATCAGCAAGTCTGAAGCAGCAAAAATTTTGAGGCATGGTTTCCTCTTTCTACCTGCACTGAGGCACTGCGAACTGCATCAAATGCTGGCTATATCTGACATTAACCAGTGTCAAGGGTCTTCTTGAGCTCAATTCCTGACTTCTTTGTTCTTGCTGAGCAAAGAAATGCCAGAAATACCTTTTCCCCAATAGAGGCAATACAAAAAAAAAAAAAAAAAAAATTTAACACAGACCAGTTACAATAAAAAAAAAATAAATTGTAAAATGAATGTCACTTCTATTATAAAATAAATTAATAAATTCAATGTGGCACAGCTTATTTAAAGTTAACAACTTTTTGTTCAAAGCTAATGTACATTGGTAGTCCTGATATTAAATATATTCGTAGTAGATTGTGTAGAATCAGTGTAACATGATTCATTTAGATATTTGATTTTAAAAGGGAGACAATTCAATTAGAAGTTATTATAATTTTTTACATTTCTATTTAGTATGACAATGCATCTATAGAAAGATACCAAGAGATAAAACTAAATATCAGTTCTTATTCTAAAAATAAAATGAAAACTGTACATTTAACACATTAGAATATTCTATTCCAAAAATATAACCTAGATTAGAAGATTTTATTGCCAAAGAAATGTATTGATAGATATGCCTCAAGGAGGATTCAAACTTTGGACCTCAGAACCATCCCCATCGCATAGCTGTGACCAGATGCAAGCTAAACTTCCAGACTAACACCCTGAAAGACGATCAACAAATCTTGCATGGCGCCCCAACAAACTAAGGTGAAGGTGAATATTTACCTTATATAATACAGATGTTACTTCAAAAAAAGAAGGTGAATACGTCCTATGCGCCATGCATTTAGTCATGCATATTAACCAATGCCCTAAATTCTGCCAAGTCACTAGTTTTCCTGGCTAGCTCGAGCAAATCATTCCATGCTAATAATAAGACGAGGCAAGAAGGAGCGTATTACAGACCTTAGCAAAGTGAGAAATCATAAAGCTAAAACAGAAAATTGAACAAAATCAAAATAACAACAAGCAGTACAAATATAAAGGAATCTAACTAAACAATTTAACCCATGTTTTTAATTCGGACTGTCTTTCCCCTGATTTTGATTCTCCTTCCTTCACTTTTTCTTAGACTGTTCATTGGCAGATGAAATAAACTAAGAGCTATTACAGCCCCCAGCCTTTTGCCATCTTTTTGCATTATCATTTCTTCTTATCTTCTTATCCTAGATGATTACATGCAACGCTGTCCCTAGGTCAATCTATTCTTGCAAGTTAATCAATGACTTAAACTCAGCCAATTCACTGATTTTCCTGGCTGACTCAGGCAACTCATTCCATGGCACTAGGGAAGAGGAGTATAAATTTGTATAAACATATGGAACAAAGAATGTGCCTTTATCTTTGTGTCTTTCTAAGTATTTTTTTAACTTTTGTTTTTTTATTTTAAAGTTAAATGTTTTATCTATAATTACTGCTTTACTTTGAATCTTCTATCCTGAAGGATCTAAAAATTTAATAATTTTACTAAAGGTGTAACTATAATCAAATGTCAATATTTGTTAGTTATAAATCTTATCTTATACAATACAAACATTACTTCAAAAAAGAAGATGTCCATCTCACTGCTCTATTTTTATTCAGTTGATTCCCTGCATCATTTCTACTGCTTTTCTCTTTACTTCCCTTTTGTCTTGTTCTTTCTCAGCTCATCAAAATACAGAGTACATCTTGGAGGAACATTTCCAGCATGATAAAACTTTTTGGTCTAATAATTGTCAGGGTTCACTTTATATATATGTTTGACTCTTAGTTCCTTAGGGGATTTAAATATTCCTTTAATAACAATTATTTAATGCTCAGTTACTATTAAATTACATTTGCTACGCATATACTTGTTACACCAATAAAAACACTTTAACTCCAGTTTGAATGAATCCAAAATATGAATGATTTATTAAACTATTAGGAACACAATAAAATATGAATACAAAGACCAGTCCAGGAAGCACACGTCCAACCTTCCTGGACCGGGAGCAAAACCTTACTAGCTAAAACATTCTCTCGCACATTCAACTAAAACTAAATCGTTCAGTCATAACACGTGCAAACGACTATTCACATTCACAACAAGGGGACATAAAACTATAATACCAAAATAGCACATTAAGGCTATGTGCAACACTAAACACCTTTTTTTTTTATTTATCAATCAAATTACTCCAAACTTTATATGTATACTCCCTATGAATAACCATTTTAAAAAATGTGGTTAAAAATGTTTTCTTATTAATGGCTGTCATGGCAACGGCCACTTTATTGGATTTTTGTATATTGTTTTTAAATCGCTAAGGCTTTAAAACTATTTAAGCTATTGCTAAACAAAAATATACAATGTGTAGACCAATGATTCCAGAACATTTTCTATAGAATAGTTTCTGAATATAGTAAAAACTTTTTTAATAATTTTTTTCTAACCTTGCAAATTTTTTTTTCAATTTTTTCAAATATTTTCTTGCAATTAAGACAAAATATTAATTCAAACTTAAAAAAATGTTCTATAGAAGTTGTTGTACATGGTATAAACAATAAGCTGGACAAGTTTAATTGAATTCTATGCAGAATTAGTGAAGGAGTAGTAAAAAAAGTGAATAAAAATAGTATTTTGAGAAAATCGAAAGAAAAGAAGACAAATTTATATAAAACTAATGTAGATACAAAAAAAAATTATAAAAAAATAAGTAATTATTTGCCAATCGTGAAAATTATATTATCATGTCCAGAAATGGTTGGGCTGTTTAAATTAGGTAAAAACTGAAAATCCAAATTTTAGACCTTTTTACCCAAATTTAGTGTCCCATATAGCCTTAACAATCATTCTCGCCATACCTCACCGTGACATCTTGGAGGAACATTTCCAGCATGATAAAATTTTTTGGTCTAATAATAAAGTCACTAAGTTTTGAGAATCCTCGAAAGCTGTCTATGAAAATTCTACGAGTCTAGTTGCAATTCTAGTTCTTAATAGAAAATCATCTATCCACAATGGCTTGTCCATGTGAAAAAGGAATCAATGGCATACCAATTCTCCAAATATGTTTCCATTATTTGTTACAGTCTTTCTTTTGAAAAGTGTGAAAAAGACATGTTTTGTTAAGTTGACAAACCTGATTTTTGACATCACAACCATGTACTTTGTGTAGTGAATACAGAGCAGTGGTCTTAGTACATACACAGTTATTCCATCTTTAATTCTTTTTTTAGGGGGTCCATTTGTGTTGAATGAAAAAATTAAAATGAATGGCTCTTAGGTCTATCCTAACAAGGCCTCTTACAGATTACAGATGTTGCTTCAAAAAAGAAGATAATTATGTTATATGCATTTCATGTGTCATTCAGTAAAACTCTTTCTCTGTAGTTTTTTGCATCCTCATGTGGCTGATGAGAACTATTCCATCCTGGAATCTTTGGGTACACAAGGTCAAGTGATTTCTAAGATTACCTTTCCCAAGACTAGTTACATTTTTCATGTGCAACTCTTACCTGTAACATACGCCCATAAGAAATCTGTAACTGCCCTAATGTCTCACTTGCTGGAAGGATGTAAGCTATTCTTGCAAAACACTGGCAAGAGAAAACAAAACTTAAGATAAAATTTGTGGAGTTAGTATGGACTCATCTGAAATAAAACAAGATAAACTGAGGTAGATTATTGATAAAATATGTTATAAACTAAGTGGCATAATCAACTATGTTTATTTGTAAAATTAATCAATAATTAATAAGTTTGTTAACTAGTCTGAAATGAACCCTGGTTTCCTGTAAATACTTGTCATAACCATCTTTAATGACTTGAAGTTAAACATAATGTTATTTCAACCTGTTCCCCATAACTCACCATGTAGGAACTAATCGAATTATGCTTATGCTGTGGGGCATAAATGTCCTGAGCGAGTGTTTTGATGTGTTGAGGAATTTAAGCTATGAACATTGATTTCATGCCAAGGATTGAAGATTTTTTTTCTTTAATTTTTTTTAGTGAATTGAGCATTGTTAAATTATTTCTTTTTGCTGTGAGCATTAACTGATTAGAACTGGATTGTGCTGCTGCAATCAGAGAGATACTGAGGGCCTGAGAATCAGTGAAATATTTTTCAACTCACACTTTGTAACAATATTTGATCTTTTATACTAAATATTTTTTATGAAAAGTAGTCCAGCTTATGTGCATTGTAAGAAAATCTCTTTATTTAGTCTCCTCAGCAAGTAAACTTTGTAACAAATTTTCAAAGAAAAAAAAATTTATTAAGATGCTAGCTTGCATGATGTAATAACATAGGATGTAATTCTCTTCTCTTTTCAAAACCATTTGTAATTTATAAGGAAATGCACATCTATTTTATTGTGCAAGATTTGATTTGATGTAACAAAAACATGCCATCAGTTTTTCTTAATTAATTTTAAAAAATTTTGTTTTAAAAAATGAAAGGATTAACCTTTACCATACTAGCCTGCATTCCCTCTTCTACTTTAAGCCCAACAAAGTTTTATACGTATGTTAATATGAAGTTTAATTTCTCTTGTGAATAAAAAAAATAAGAAAGCTAATTTAAAATAACTTTAAGATAAGAAATGATGAATCAAGCTTTAAAGCACATAACATTCTTCCTGTTTTTTTAAATGTAATTGTGAAATTTCATATTTTGTTGCCTAACCTGGGATTTGATTAGACACTTCCAGTATACCAAAAAAATCTCCAGAAAAATGAACTGATTTTCCTTCTGATGCCCAAAGTTTAAGGTAAGCTTGCTAAATGAGTTTTCCAGCATTGGCAGCTGAGCTACTCTTAGCCACCATTACTGAGTCACATTTAGCCTTTTCTTGATCTTGGCAGATCTTGGTGGATATGTGACTGTTGAGAAGATAAGTGTATTTAGTAATGTGGTGGAGTTTTGTCTCAAGACCAATAGTTTGGCTTGTCCTAATAGGTTGTAATCTTTAGAAAATACCCCAAGCCTTTCTTATTCAGCATGCTACAACATGATAGGCATCCCCCGTATTTGCTATAATGCTGCCTAGGTATGTGAACGTATTTATCTTTTCAAGCTTTGAGTTACCAATTGGATGGGAACAATTGTTACCTTATAACTTACTTACATAATTATAGTTTTATCCAAGTTTATGTGGAGGTCAATTTAGGTGTCTCTCTATCCAGGCTCTCAGTCATTTCTAGTATACACTTTTTGTAGACTTTGTAATCAAAATCCATTTCCAACTCAGTTCACATCATGAAACACAGAAAGCAGTCTGGTTCATTCTGTAGTATATGGCTTATGGTTAAAGGAACCCGCTTGCTCTTTTCTGAGCCTCTCGTTAAATGCCTGTTGAAGTCATCACTGTTCAGTTGAGATGACTACAAAACAAGAAAGAAGGTTAAATGGTTATTATAATTAACCCTAACCATAATTCAAACCTTTGTTATCTTGCAGCTATAACCCATCATGGGAAAGGCTTTGGGAGTCAACCCTGAGGAAAAAATTAGAAGCTGGCGACCCTAAGGCAGTTTGCAGCACCCAGTGCTACACCCTGGAAGAACCTGCAACACCGCTGACCCAAACTGTATCGGCACTGTCGTTCCTTTGGATACATCAGTTGTGTTTAGAGTGGGGAACTGATATGTGGGCAACATTGTTCCAACCAAAGAGAATGCCCAGGCACTCTTCTCATCATGAGATGATCCATAGTCGCTTCTCGACTGAAGGAGGCCACAGAAGCCATAAAACTCAGAATTTAACATGTCACAAAAAAAGCTGATTATACTGATAAAAAGTACATCAAAAACATCATTGGGAATTTTAAAATATATGTGCCTAACCTCAAACCTTACAAAGCTGGATATGCAAATTTAATTTAACTGATTATACTCATCCCAGCATATTAAATTCCCATTGGTAATTACATTTAGTTTAGCCTAGAGTATAACCGGATAACAAATATAATTGATTAGCTGAAAGCATAACTGGAGATACTTGGAAATACAATTATAACTATAAGTGATAAAATCTTACTTATAAGACTTTGGTTTCACATATAAAAAGAGCTATCTGGCCCTAGACATTTCAGATTGTTATCACTATTGACACTATTGACCCAAGTTTATACCCTTCCTGCAGTCATCCACTGCAGTACTGCAAGAGGTTTGTGTTAAACAATAATATTTATTTATGAAAGAACATATGAAGCTTAAAAGCTCATAAAATCTAGACAACTCACCTAAGACAAAAAACATAATTACTAAATTAGTCCATTCACAGCTCCTCAATGCCTTTAAATAAATGTGCACTTTGAGTTTGAAGTGAAGACAACCGAGTTCCCATAAACAACAGCACCAAGAATGCAGTATAGATCTAGTTATATGAACAAATATAATTTGTACATTTCATGAATGTAGTTTCAAAAACATTTCCAATCTGAAAAAAAGAAGGTAAAAAAGTTTCCTTCATAGACTTAGACTATATATATGATATATCTAGACGGGTCATGGAGACTTATAAACACTACAAAAAATGTGGAAATGTTTTAGAAAGTTGGATCAAGGCGTTCTTTTGTAAAGTCAAAGTAGTTAAAAGACGTAACGTCTTTTTTTTTTAAATCCTAACCTATGTAGCAATACATATAATTTAATTTTTAGATCTAGAATAATCCAGAATAGATTAAATTAGATCTATCGTCTTCATTCTTCAAATCTAGAATCTAGATCTAATCTAGTAATTAAATGTGAGCGTGAGACCCCAGGTCTATTTTTATCCATTTTTTATCTGTATTTTTATTTATTTTTGGCTTGTAATTTGTTTAGGTTTACCTGGCCAGCTGACACCTGGCTCGATAAAAGAACCGGTTTTAGTTAAGCGACTTCCTTTTGTTGTATCTCGACCCCCATGTCAGTCTAATTAGTGGGTCTGGTGTCGAGTTAATTAAGTCTCGGCTGGGGCTGCTTGTAAGTAATATAGGCCCCTAATGTCTTATTTCTTTTTATTTTTATGTAATTAATTTAAATTAATCTTAATAGATCATAGATCTAGTTTTATTTGTTTAGATTTAGGCCGATTGGTTATTTCCAATCTCTGCCTAGTTAAGCATCCCTTTGTCTGGTGTGAAAACGGAAGGTCCATTTTGACGTTTATTTGCATGGCTTCTTGTAAAATAATGCCATCTTAAACAATCCCCCTTGTTAGGTCTACTTTTGTCCCATCTTGTCTATTTTGTAATTAGTTCTTTGTCCATTTAATGTTTCCCGTATAGTATTTTTTATAAATATATATTTCATGTTAGGATAATTGCTATAATTTGGCGAGTGTCCGGATTATAGTTTTATGTACAAGATGGGCCCTCGCTTTACCTAGATCTAGATCTAATGTTTATTTTGTTGTCTAACCCAACTAGTGTTGTGGTATAGACATTGATGTGTATTATTACTCTAAGGCTTTAAATAGCCACATGCAGGTAATATGTATTTAGCTCATGATATTAGTGTGTGGCCTAAATCTAGGCCTAGACTGTTATGCTTTTTAACTTTTATTATTTTTATGTATTTACTAGTGTTTGTTTTTTATTATAGGCTATCATTCCTCGCCTGTAATGTTGCTTGCCTGTAATGCTAGCCTTGCCGATAATGTTTGCCTATAAGCCTGCCTGTTTATTATATGTCTTCACTCTTGTAGTAAGCTAAATTTTAGTGGTTTTATATGAGTTATTAATTAAGAGTTGGTTGACTAGTTTCTAGTGTTCGAAGTAGTGGATTTGTTCGTTGGTTAACTCTAATAAGTTTAGTATTATTATATAGTGTGGTTTAGTTTTAGATGAGTTGGTCTCTAAATATTTATATTTTTATTTAGTCAATTTAGTCTAGTGTGTAGCAGAGGTTATTTTATAATTTATATGTGTATAAAATTTATTTTGATTTATCTCCCTTGCTTATACTTGATGTAAATATAAAAGTTTATAAATAAGTTGTTTATAAATTTAGTTATTTGTTTCATTTTAGTTGTCGTTTGATCTTAGTTTAGCTTAGTTAGTTAGTCTAGTTAAATAGTTTTAGCTAGTCTAGTTGTGCCAGTCTGGTCACTCAGGTGAAGTCCACCCTTTGGTATTGCACCAAAGTGCACAGAATGAACCCACCCAGTAGCGTCACCACCTGGCTACTGGTAATTAATTGTTCAGCTGCGTCAGGTTGGCCGAAGCGCCTGTGACAAGCTTTACATAAACATAAAAAATAAGAGTACTCTCGTCTCATAGATCTAGATCTATATAATTATCATTTTGCAATTTTTAGATATTTAATTTAGAAAGATCTAGGTAATCAATCTATTTAAATGTAAATAAGATGATTAAATCAACATGAATTATTTCGATCTAGGATTTTTGAAACATTATCTCAATGGAAACAAACAGGAAATGGCTTTGTTTCATATATTTACGTGAATATCTGAGAATTGATTTTGCATTATTTCTAAACTTTGAAAACTAAAGATCATTACTTTTCGAAGATTTATTGGGGCGACTCCCCTTAGCGCTAGGTTTAAAGTCATAAATGTGCAATCACACACTGAGATTCAAGTGAGATTAAAAATAAAAGTAATACATAACCACTATCTTAACTAGGGCTGGATTTATTTATAGGCAACACAAACTGTAGCTTAGAGCCCCAAAAAGTAGTTAGCACTGTAGAATATTTTGATTGGAATCCTTATCCAGGCATGCCGCAAAATAATCTCTGGTGCCACAGATGAGCTCTACTCTAGTGACACAGAATGACCTCTAGTGCCACAGACTGACCTCTAGCTCGTGATCTCAATAATAAAAGAAAGGTTCATATTGTGAGATATTTTTCTGTGAGGCCATAAGTGGTTTGCTACGGCTTGTCTACTTGTCTACCCTAACAAGTTTGCTCGAGTTTGAAACCCGACTCAAGCAGTGTTGTTTTTGTCTTCTCCCAGATTCTCCCTACCTCCACTTGCCCACAAAGGAGATAGGACCGTAGCGCACTGAGCAAGCTGTAAGCGTGAAAGATGTAGAAATAATTAGAATCTATATATATAATCCTCAAAGTAAAAGGTCAAACAACAATATACAAGCAACAACAAGTAAATAAGGAAGATCCCATGGCGCAGCACGCGGTGTGAATGGAAATTGGTGCATCCCAATCCGCACTATTTTGTGAATGAAAGTGGTGTTTATATAATTATCTCTTCTTCTCTCAACCCTCCTATATGGCTCTGAGACATGGACACTATATAGAAAACAGCTAAGACTCCTTGAGCGCTTTCACCAAGATGCTTGCGCTCCATCATGGACATACGATGGCAAGACCGCACTACAAACAGCGATGTCCTTGCGAACGCCGGTATGGACAGTATAGAGGGACTTCTTATGGTCCGACAGCTACGCTGGGCAGGGCACGTATCCCTATGGGAGACGAACGTATGCCAATGGCAGTCTTTTTTTGGTGAGCTAAAAGGTGGTCGACGTAATAGAGGCGCCCCACGGAAACGCTTCAAAGACCAGCTTAGGCGTCAACTTTCCTTGGCTGACATAGAAGAGAGCACCTGGCTGCATGCGGCGTCGAAACGAGACAGCTGGAGGTCACTCACAAAGGCCGCGGGATACACATTTGAGACCAAAAGAAAATCTGCCGCCGAGGACAAACGCAGACGACGAAAAGAAAATCTAAACCGACCAACTGCGGATAATGGTTTTGCTTGCCCTGGATGTGGCAAAATATGTAGATCACAGCTGGGACTGCACAGCCACGGGAAACACAGTATTCCTCACTAATCTTCGGACTCGAAGACATGCCTATTATTCTTCTCAGATTATTGGCATAATATTAAAAGTATTTCCAGATTATTGTGTCGTAAGACTATTGAAACTAGAACAACAATACACAGATAGAGTATACTCTCAGGTTTCACTTTAGAAAGTACTTTAATTACACACATTCGTTCATTAGACATGATTACGAAACGAAAGGTAACTCATCTCTCTATTCCTATATCTAGATCTAGATCTAAAACTCGAATTCAACTCTAAGAAGATGATAGAATTTCTCTTCGCAGAGATAGTTTTATGCTTTAGCACATGAACATACTAATTATAGTCCATTTAATCAAATTAACATTCAAATTTTGTTTTTCTAAAGCATTGTTACATGAGTGCAGCTATATTCTTAATATCGCGTAAATTAAGGTTAATTAGCCATTTTTTTTAGCTCCATTCATTGTATTTTTCATTCATGAATTCACTCATTCCGCTTTACTTATAACAAGCAAATGGGAAGATCCCATGGCGCAGCATGGTGTGAATGGGAAATAATATATCCAAATCCGCACTATTTTCATTCACAAAATAGCATAGCATATTTTTTTTTACTTTAAAACGATTTTAATAATGTCCGGAAATTTCCAGGACTTTTTCGACCGGCTTCATAACATTTAATAATATTTCAGGAGATTTCCACGGGGCTCCTGGTAAATCAAGAGGCCGCGGGAAATCGGTTTTGTTTTATAAAATGGTTCAATTTAATAATTTATACACCTACAAATTAGCACGGGTCCAAAGAAAGTTCGGGACCCACTGTGGTCGCATACGTTGTATCATGTAGTATTTTTTATTCATGAATTCACTTATAACAAGTAAATGGGAAGATTCCATGGCGCAGCATGGTGTGAATGGAAATGGTGTATCCAAATCCGCACTATTTTCATTCACAAAATAGCATAGACATAAATAAATATAGACTGGAAAAAGGAATTAACTTCATGTAACTTGATTTAATAATTTATACACCTAAAAAATTAGCATGGGTCCAATGAAAGTGCGGGACCCACTGCGGTCGCATATGTTGCAGTGTCTAAGGCCTGCCCTGGAAAATAGCGGCGTATGCTATGCCGCCGGTCGACTAGTGAATTATAATAACTATATTTTGGAGAACGTTTAAAAATAACTTATATGGAAATTAGTAAAAAATGAAAAAACCCAAAGATAACGAAATTAAAATTCCAATCTTTACCTTGATTTGAACCCAGGACCCCCTATTCGAAAACCTAACGCTTTGCCATTCTACCACAGCGCCTCCCTTTCGAGTTGGGGACAATTTAATTTATCGGACACATTTTCAATGCCAGAAAGAGAAAAAAAAATGGCCAAGATTGATGGAAGCAAATACTTGAGATTATTAGGAATTAAATTGTGTGCAGGAAGTTTTCAAAGGCCTTAAAGTACCGTACATCCACAAGCGACGGAAATGGTTGTAGTCGTGTACATCAGAGCTGACGATCCTAAAAAACGTTACATCGTTTTCATGGCACCATAAGTGTTCGTTGATATAAGGCAGTTCATGTTGACCTAAATCACTAGCGGATCCAGAACTTTGTTTGGAGTGGGAGGGGCGATTTTTTTCCAAACCCTAACCCTAACGCCCAGTAAACCCTAACCCTATGCATAAACGTGCGTACAGCATATATATATACGAGAATAAAAAAGCAGTGTTGTTTTTTAACCTTCGTGGTAAAAAAAAAAAAAAACAGTCATGTTGAGGCAAGCTGGTGGTTTGAGGGAGGACTGTAAGCTTTGCCAGTGGGATTCGGGGCGAAGCCCCGACGCTAGAAGCGGTTTCTTGCATTCGTCACTGTAGAAACGCACTATCCTGACATCTACAACTCATTTTTCATCAGTAGATTTCGGGGCGAAGCTGCGACGCCAAAAGCGTTTTCTTGCATACTTCATTGCAGTAACGAAATCTCCTGACATCTAGAGTTCATTATTTATAAATAGGGTTCGGGGCGAAGCTTCGACGCCAAAAAAAAAAACAAAACGTTTTCTTGCATTCTCCACCGAAGAAACGCATTCTCCTGACCTAAAGCTCACCATTCATCCTATTAAAAAGGACCTTTAGAATATGTCGAAAAATATTCTAATAATATCCATCCATAAAAATATCTATCGCCCCCTCTCGACCTCACCATATCGGCAAACATACTAGAGGGGGGGGGGCGAAATAATCTAAGAATAGGTAGAAATATAAATAATTAGTATATATTATTAACACAAGTAATAAGTTCGTATACCAATTGTGTGAATTCTAAACTAAAATTCGTCCGCCCCCACCCGATATTGGACCGCCCCCCACTCGAAAGCTTATGGGGGGGGGGCGTAATTGATGCCACCGCCAACTCCCCACCCGACCATATCGGCCAACATTCTAGAAGGGGGGCGAAATAATCTAAAAATATGTAGAAATATTAAATAATTAGTATATATTATTAACATTAGTAATAAATTCATATACCAATTGTGTGAATTCTATACTAAAATTACTACTTTAAATTAGTCCGCCCCTCCATGGGGGGGGGGTCGGCCGAGTGGGGAGGATCGACCCTACCGCCCCCCCCCCCCTGATCCGCCAGTGACCTAAATAGACGCGATTTTGAGTTAAACTCTTGCTAAACGCTGGTTGGTCATTGGAGAGCCTTGTGGGCCGATATGCACATTAACAGGTGACATACACATCGTTAAGCTCTGTTGTATCATCATCATCGTTCCTTTGTGTTCCTTGTGGAACATAGGGCCTCGACAAAAACACGCCACTCTCCACGGTCTCTTGCAAGTTTTTTTTATGACTACCCAGCTCTTTCTGGTCCTCTCGGCTTCCTCCAGTATGCTGCGTCGCCATGTTCGTTTTGTCTTCCTCTACGTCTTGTTCCCTGGGGGTTCCACTCTAAGGCCTGCCTAGCTCTGCTGCTGGTATCTTTTCTAAAGGTGTGACCGATCCATCTCCACTTCCTCTCCAAGATCTGCATCTCTATATTTTTCTGCCCACTCATCTCCCACAATTTGGTATTTTCTACTTTGTCGTAGCATTTTATTTTTAGGATATTTCTCAGGCATCTGTTGATGAAGGTTTGTACTTTTCTTGTTGTCACTTCAGTTGTTCGCATACAGTAGGACCGTCTTGACATTAGAGTTAAAGATTCTTAGTGTAGTCTTGTTTGAGATGTGAGGAGATTTCCAGGTTGGTTTTAGCTGTGTAAATGTCTGACGCGCTAGATTTATACGACGTTCAATGTCTTCATCGAGACTTAAAATAAACAAACAAATTGGAGACATAGAACTGGATTCTCAGGCCATAGACCAAGTAGAAAAAATACCTTGGGAGTGCAGTCAGTGTAACAGGTGGAACTGATGAAGACAAGCTCTGTTGTATAGATTTACATATAAATTATATAAGTATGTCGCTAAAATAAATTTAACTTTATATTTGAAGTTCTGTACCATGATTAAAAAGATATGTACCATTACATCGCTGAACAAAACTGATGAATCGTTTGATAAAGTGATGAACAAGACCGATGATCAGATAGCTACCATGTCGACAGGTATAAACAATCCGTTACTCATCGGAGACGCCGTTGATGGTAGCGTTGTTTGTGATCGTAATAGCGAGCCGTGCAAACTTGGCCCCTACGACAAGAAGCCTAACATTTGTGGTGACAGCGTTGAGCACAGATCTGATCATGTCATCCTGATTCCTGTCTACACTCAGACGTTCAACAAGAACTGTGCTGATGGGACCACATCGAAGAGAGAGAACCATCACCGGAAGACCTGCCTACAGGGTGTGGACCCAACAGGCGCCTGTCCAGAGGCCATAACCAGCGAGAGAAGCCATGAGGGTGGTCGAGAGAATCCAGCAAGAAGTGATGCGGCGGCTGACAAACTTTTGCACCTGGAACGTTGTAAAGGTGTTTTACAAACAATTCTTCCTGAGACGCCTGAGGCTGGAAACAGAGTGGCATCATGTGGCATCATGTGGGGCACTGGGGCTACAGCTCTTTCACGAGCGCAGTTCTGGATCAACTTCATTAACAACAAGAGATGTCACTACCACTCTATATGTCAGGTTGCTGACGCCAGCGACAACTGTCAGGATGAAGAGTCAACGATCGCTACATCTTCTAGAGAGAAACTTGGTCGACTGGAGAAGGAGAAAGCGGCACCTGCAGAGAACAGTGTGGATGTCGCTTTGGGGAGCACGCTCCATGAAATCTGTGACTCCCACCGATCGACCTCCACCTGAACTGTCAAACCTCAGCAGCTCAATGTTATGACCTCGCCATGCGCATCGCAAGTCTGGCTAGCTTACCTCTAGTGAACGGACTATAACAGGATGTTTACAGAAGGGAGAGTAATGATTTCCGCCCAAGGCTAGGAGTGGAAATAAAGACACAGTAGTTTAATGAAAATTAACAAGATTGCCAAACATACAGACTTCATGAAAGACTGAGAACGGTGGATGATGTTAACAAGGAGCTCATTTAAGGAATTGACAATTAGTGACTGAAAGTAATTCATCGCATAGTGAGAGTTCGTTTTAACTTTAGCATGCAATAATCTTTCATTTAGTGGTCATCGCGAAGATTATCGTTTAGGTGAAACAAAAAAACAACGACAATATATCTTTGCAGTACATAAATTCTTAAGAAAAAAAAACATAAGCCTTTATCTCGATCCACAGATTCAAAATGAAAGACCTGTTGAGCAATGCTATTTTAGCAAAAATACTAAAGAGATCCAATCTGCCTCATTTTTCTCTATCATGGTTAACAGCATTTAAAGTGAATTAAAATATATAAATTTTCTGAGAATTTTTGCAGAACTCGATGACAAACTACCCTAAGTAATTACAATCAGATAGTCATGAGTAGGTCTTTATATTTGAGAGAACCAGAAGTCTGCAGGATTGACTAAACAAATACTCTAAGCTGTGCCTTTTTTTTTTTTTTTTTGTAAAAAAAAAAAATAGGTGCCGGTACTCAGTGATGGATTGCCTAACTTTTAACTACTAATAAATCAATAATAAACGTTAAATTAAAATAAAAGTAATAATTATTTTTTCCCCACACCGCCGTATCGGTGCGTACTGTCTTAAGGAATAAAATATCACCTTTTTTCTTTAACTTACTTAAATGCCAATGCAATGATGGTTTTTCAATATGAGCGGACAGTACAATAGCCTGCAGGTTCCAAGAAAAGTAGCCACTAGCGCGTTATGTTCGTTGTGCTTAACAGTAAGGGGAAAGGGGGAGATAAAAGTCACAGGGGTAAGATGTCACACTATAGCAGTCATCATCATCATCATCAAACTCCATCTGAGTGAGGGCTTGAGAGGCTTAAATCCTCTCTTGCAAAAGCCCTGGACAGAAACCTGCTGTCTTGCGTAGTGCGTAGACGTCACCATACAGGTCGAGAAGTTTTGGTTTCCCAGACCTGACCTGTCGAGACGGAGATCAGCAAGTCTGGGGCAGTAGCAGTAGAATTTGATGCGCTACTAAACAACAATTCAGATGCTTACTCAAACATGTACAAATAGTTATAAAAAGTAGTCGATACCTGATCAGGCTTCATTGTTTTGACTGTTAGAAAAGTGGACTTTAATATTGCGGTCTTCAATGATTCTGTCAGCTGTGCTCATTAACTTGCATTGGAATGTCTTTTAGTAGATGTACGGATACATACAAACTACTGGATTTATTTATCACACATCTTATTAATTAAATTTTTTTTTGCTAGCCTTAAAAATGCGAAAAAAAAAAAGTCGAAATTGTGATATATTTTTAGGTTACCTTTTTTGTGGAGACCCCTTTTTGTGGATGACACGTTTTTTTTACCCCTCCCCCTTCACACACGTACCTCTTTCTTAAATCCTACCCTGGACGCCGCCGTAAATTCGTGTAATTAAAGTCTACTGTAGTACTGTAGTACATACATTTTTAGAATGTAGGTAATGGGTAATGTATAGATTTCTCTTTTTGTTTCTCTTGTTTATTTTAATTTAAAGCCTACAAAGTTTAAGAGATTATCATAAATTAAACTTTCTTGAGATTTTCAAGTCAAATCATTTAAAGTACCAGTGCAAATAATCTTTGAAAATCCGACGTTTACGGTAAAACTAAGACGTAGAATGCTAAATTGATCCTTATGGAAATTTGTTGTGATTACAAAGACTCTTTTCTCATATAAAGACAACACAACAGAAACAGCACATAAATAGAACAGACACAACATTAAGAGTTCATTCAGCGACTACATACAGATATCTTGATCGGAGTTGATCCCTTCCATGTTTTCCGATCAACAAGTGGCATTAATACAGTCTAACAGAGTAAAGTACGAAAGAGTTTTTGTACTGCTCTTTTCTTGCTTTGATGGACAGCAGTCGCCCACTTCGTAACCGCATGATTATCAAAAGTCGACTGCGTTTCCGTGGTTAGATACAAAGCCGTTTCTATCACAAATGAAGAGATTAGAAACAGAATTAATACAGCAATCGGAACTCACGAAGACCTGCTAACTAATGTCAAAAAACGTGAGCGACAACTCAATGGTCATATCACAGGGTCGCTTAGACCTTCCTACAAAGAACAGTACCAGGAAAAAAAAGAAGAGGCAGACAGAAAAAGCGATCGGAATACAACATGAAAGAATGAACAGGCCTGTCATTGAAAGACAATGTATTCAAGGCAAAAGACGGGGGAATGGAGAAAGTAGGTCATCAGATCTTTTGTGTAGCCCCAACGGTTTTAACAAATAAAAGGTTAGGTGAAGATTAAGATACAAAACGCAAAATATGGAATACTGATGAAAGAGTAAAACATCTGAAGCTGTTCTTTCATGTATACTTTTATGACATGCAACGGCTAATAAATTTATTTGACACACAACTATACATATTTATTCGGCCGCCAACAGACATTGAATATGTCTACACCGGATGTGGTAAAATATGTAGATCACAGCTGGGACTGCGTAGCCATGTGAAATTCTGCACTGCTCGTAAATATATGATAAAGAGAGCTTCCAGATTTAAAGGAAATGTAATTTTGCCCAAAAGGTTTCGCTGTTATTTACTGGTTCCTTTATCTCAGGGACGAGTTACAAGGGGAGATAAGAGATATCAAGGGAAATACTATGAAGTCTTATGGCATATGAAGTGGGTGGAGGATTTTTTTTTTTCGTTTAAATCTTTAAGAAAAAAAAAGGTAGACATTTAAAGCAGACTTTATATATCATTTGTAGAGACACAGGAGAGGGCATGGTAGCAGAGTGGAGGGGGTCTAGAGTGCGTGGTCGGTAAATGTAGCGACTCAACGTGACCGACATAGTATTTAAATATTTATTCCAGGACTTAAATCTGCACCCGTAAGATGAAACTATTGAGACATTAAAACTATTTGAATCTTTGTTTCCATTAAAGGTTTCAGATGTATGATTTCGTGATGGTGAATATATTTCTCACAATGGAAACTAGATGTAAAATGCTATCGGCTGTAACAGTTTACATTATCTTGTCTGTAATTACCTATAGTCAAGGTAAGGACGCTAGAGTAACAATTCTCTATTCACATATGCACTTTTACATTGTTAGGTTTATCAGACGTCCGGAAAAAGAGGACATGTCCACTTTATTTTGGGTCGTCAAAAAAATTAAAATGTCCAACCTATTTATTGTTGTTTGTTGCTTTTTCATGGTTTTCATACATCGAATTCTATCTTTCGTATTTGTTTGAAAAACACTCACTCAAAGTGGTAGAAAGATTGCAATTTTAGGGCTAGACTTTAAGACTAAAGTAACCAAGAAACGACACAATTTAACAGTATTAGTAAAAAAAAAAATTTTCTGAAACGCGCTAAAATCTAACCGAAACTGGGGGTCCTGGGTTTAAATCTTGGTGAAGACTGGAATTTGGAATATCAGGATTTTTAAGGCGCCCCTGAGTCTTATGTTGAGCTGGCCACATGACACCCTGCATGTTAATCTTTGGCTAAGGAAATATATGACCTTAACATCATCTGTCCAGTAGAACGCAAGGTCTTAAAGGGTAAATTTACTTATACTGAAAGAAAAGTTCCATTAAATGAGTCCATTTCGATGTACAGAGCAGATGATGTAAAGACCATCTGTTTGTATGACTGACGATTAGCCTGGGTATCATGAGTCCAGCATAACAACCAACCACAGTTACTTTGCCTAAAGAATGTCTAATACCCGTTAGAGTTGTGTTTACTTTAACGGTTTGGACTTAATGCAAGAACAAGTTTTAAATACAAACTGTTCAATGGATCTCGAACTGTAACTAGCACTTTGTTAACATTGAAAGAATGTTGTCGCTGATGAACGGACACTGGAAATACAACTCTCCATGTAAACAAATGAATATGAAATGGCCTAAGTAGTCATGAATTCGCGGTGATTTAGTGGTAAAGCACTTGACTTCCAAACGGAGGGACCTGGGTTCGAATCTCGATGAAGACTTGGAATTTTTTTTTTATTTCGAGAATTTATGGCGCTTCTGAGTCTACCCATCTCTAATAGGTACGTGACTTCAGTTTAGGAAAAATAAACGCGGTTGGTCGTTGTTCTGGCCACATGACACCTTCGTTAACCGTATGCCGGAGAAAAAGATGGCGTTTACACACCATCTGACTTATGCGAGGTCTAAAAGGGGAGTTATTTACTATTTAGATAAGAGTATAATATTAAATAGCTTTTCTTTATTAAGACAAAATATATATGAACGAACAGTGGATAACTACATGCAATATTATTTTTATAATTTCGTTCATGTTACCATCACACAAGAGATCCAAGACTCCAATAGCAAAGACAAACAGACACAAAAACTCTTTTGTTCCCTGGCATTCAAATAATGAAACAAAAACTATCTTATATAAACTTTTCACATGTAAATTATGAGTGAGTTTGGTGTGGATGTATATTTTGGTTTTCTATAGTTATAATGTTTTGTTTGATGTGATGCACAAATCGTAAGACAAATTTTGTTATAGAAAATAAATAAGGATTATTTTTATTATTATTTAATTGATAGCCTGTGACAATGGTTGGTTTGGCCGAAAATGTGAGTACAAATGTCATTGTAATGCTAACAGATGTGACAGGATGGGAAAATGTCTTGAGGGAAACAACTGTCAGCCAGGTTGGTTTGGGCCATATTGTCAATATGGTGAGTACATGTTTTCATATTAAAGGATAAGAAAATACACATTTAAGTCTCTAAAAACCAAAAAGGGAGACAATTCTTGAGATGAAGTTTATCTTATGTGTGGCCAAAGGAACATGGGGGCAATATTCATCTAAATTCCAAGGATGACAACTGCAACTCAAGAATCGTAATTATTAGAATCCATTTGGTAGACTACCTAAACGATTTACTAAATTGCTTCTACGATGTAGCCTATATTGTATGGAATACAGATGCGATCTGGGTAGTTAGATTAGCTCTTCAGTCTCATCAAATGAATATGTTTTCTGAAAATTCTTCTAATAATGATTCTTAGATTGGGTTTTCCAATTATAGTTTGCTCATCAATGGATAGTACTTTTGTCCTGCATATATTTATATTTATTCTCTCTATATTTATTCCAATTCGTGTCAGGTCTTAAATTCAAAAATTAAATTAAAATGTTCTTAATTTTTTTTTATTATCAACTATATTTCGCTTTTTTTTTGTTGTTTTGTTTTCAGTGTATTGAGTATTTTCAGCTAGATTTAAGCTGATTCTTTATTTAAACATTTTTATTGGTAGTATTTATAAAGATTATATCTACTAACTCTGTAATAGACACACTAAAAACTATAATCTCAATAAACACATCTTATTATTAGTTGTTCCATTTTGACCCATTTCTACCCAGGCCTGATACTTTCTTTGCTATTTATTCATCCATGTACAATGAAGATCAACTGGTCTTAGCACACACACAATACACCTCTACTCAAAACAAACACACTTACTATAACATCTCCCTCCTTGAAGACATTTATATCCTAACGACTATACACATGATTTCTATGTCTCAATATAAACATAAATTAGGTAACTGAATATATGTCGTACGCAATAGAATTTTAAATAAATATTACTATCAATAGTAACAATATAATATGTAGTATAAACAAAGAGTTTAGATTTACAAATAGAGAAATTAATCATATCACCATTGCATAATAATAAATAGATATAAATATATCAAAATATCTGCACCGGGCTATTGTAGGCATACTGGTGGCTGGACATATCGAGTTTCCACTGGTGCTAGTAGTTGTTGGTTCATGCTGCATGCATAATGCATCGCTCACTCTCTGGCTGTGCTGGACGCACGTAGAAAAGTAAAAAACAAAGTTACACTACAGGGTTGTATATTAATTTTTTTCCAACTTGGCCAGACACGTTATAAAATTATAGAGCACTGAGTAAGCTAAAAGTATATAGAATCTAGGCCCTAATTGCATTAAACAAAAACACTTTGTACAAAATATTTATAATCGCACAGTTTTAGTATTGCTATGCTAGTCTAGCTTATTACAAATTTAATTACATGACTGAAACTAATGGATACATTGACACTTAATAATCTTCCTTTTTTCCCAAAAAAAATTTTCAAAACAGTTTTTCTTGTTTAAATGTGTTAAAATTGTCATACAGAGGATCTAGTTACCAAAGGACAGTTAAAGCTAATACATGAATCCGAATCTGTTCGAGACTTACTCCTGGACGGTGACGACAACACATGTCACCATGAATTAAGATCCTTAAATATTCTATGGACCTCTGAGTACGTCTTTACCTGGATGAGGATTATCACTGACAAACCAGGTAGGAAACTCTATTATAGTATATTCTCCCCAGATTTATTCTTTGACTTGAATCGTTTGGAACTAGATTTGTTGTAGTTGTTAATGGCAAGTTGTTTTATTTTGCTAGCGAATACGAATAAGGTGTTTAACCTCATTTCATTAGACTCAAGACAAATGTCGAAACAGGATCATAAGATTATATATGGGTTTCTCTCAATAATCTCTAGGAATGAGATTTGGCTGAAGATCTTTCATTTTGTTTCGGGAGTATAACTTTTCAAATATTTTTACAACTTTCGTCCACAATATGTAAAAACGACTCTACATTTAGTTAATATAAACTTAAATTGAAATTGCTACAGAAACGGCAAACTTTAAACATACAAAAATACACCTTCTCAACACAATTGTCATTCCAACTGCAACATATGCATGTGAGACATGGAAGTCATCTGTCAAAATTGAGAAGAGACTAAATGTGGCTCAACAAAAATGGCTGAGACGAATTCTGAGAGTCAGTTACACAGATCGGGTCTCAAACAAGGAAATCCTATGCCGAACTGGGAGTCGAACACTCAGTGAGGTTGTGACAGAACGTCGCATGAGGTTTGGGGGACATGTTCTACGACAAAATGAACTACGCATACCAAGAATTGCGATGACATGGAGGCCAATACGAGGAAAACGCAAATAGGGACGTCCTCGTATAACTTGGCGTCATACCTTCATGGAGGACCTCAAAACAGTGGACACCAGATGGGAGGAGGCTTCAGACATTGCCAATGACAGATCATTATGGAGACAGCTTGCCGCCCAATGCGCCGAACGGCGCGGGAGGACCTAAGTCTAAGTAAGTTAGTAAATTGAAAAAAAAAATCTTTCGAAAGTTCCTTCAGTTGAAGATAATTTACTTCATAGTCCAAACCTGCCGCAGGATGACGGGGATGGCAACGAGACAGCCGACCGACAGTCCAGCGCCCATACCGCATGATTAGGCAGCCATATGGTACCAGTCATTTCGGGGGTCGGTGTTTCTTTTGAGCCTACCCCTCCCGAGCTTATCTAGGTTTCGCTGGTAACTTACTGATGCTCTTTGTATTTTGTATGTGAAGCTTCATGCTCCATTAATGTTTCATTATTACGACCATTTCAATGCATTCCTTAGGTAATGTTGTTTTGTTGTTGATTTGTTAGATGGATATATATGGAATGAAATTAATTTTTGTCTTTGGAAAACGTATAGACTAGAAATGTAGAACTCCTTGTGAGGATTATTATAGATAGAGATATGTTGGTTCTGGAAGTGGTGCGTGATCACGTGACCCTGAAGTTTCTTTTTTTTTTCTCGAAAAAAACGTATGGTCAAAGTTGATGTTAGGTAACTGGTCGCTGATGGGTCGGTTGTTCGGGCCCTGGTAGGGTTTGTCTATGTCTTGTTTTCCTATATTTTCTTCGCCCTTTTCTCTCAATAAACTTTGATACCTTAGGACTGCTATTACATGTCATGTTTATCTAGAGCTACTTTGGTGCTGTAAGCTTCATTCTTTATACATGTTTCTTTTTTTTTTTTCATAAAAAACGAAAAAAATTTTGAACATTTCTTAATTCACCTATAATTGCATGTGCACTTTGTATTTATTAGTTCATCTACATTATAATGTAATTTTTTTCCCAGCTGCAGAGATAATAAACAAGTTTACCTTAAGGTTTCAAAGTGCGTTGACTTCTAAAAATAATAAAGTATTTTCTTGCCCTAAGGAGAAACGTGTTGTGGTCGGATCTAAAACGACGGACATATTTTGTGATATTAATATAGCTATAGGAGGAATAACCTTGGCAGGGGAAGGAATTCAAACTCTTTGCTCAGTTTACGTAAGTGGAGGTAAGCCATATTTTTGTTGAGTAATTCTTTTGTTCACCAATGTACATTGGATAGAGAGTTGAAGTTAGGCCTAATTTCATACAAATACTTTATTGTATGAGACAGTTCAGGACAGAAGATGTAGAAGTAAAGTAGCAAAAAATAAAGTAGGCCTAACCAGTGGCGTAGCTAGGGTGGAGGTGGGAGATTTTGAAAATACCCCAGTGCCCCACTTGAGGGGTGCCCCCAAAATAGTATTTTTAACTTTAAATATTAAATATTACGCGAAATGCTGGGGCCCCAAAAAAGGTGACCCCCGGGCTCCTAAAGGATGGAAAATTCCTAGCTATGCCCTTGGGCCTAACAATAATAAATAAAACACTGATCCATAATTTACAGATGTAGAACTACTACTTCATTACCTTACCTTACCTTACCTATCCCTTAGTCTGGTGGACCGTTGGGGCACCAAGCAAGACTTGTGGACCATCTTTCTCCATTCCTCTCTATCCTTTGCCCTGATTAAAACCTCGTTCAATGGTAGGCCTGTCCATTCTTTGATGTTGTCTTCCAACCGCTTTCTCTGTCTGCCTCTTTTTCTTTTTCCTGGTACTGTTCCCTGGAGGAAGGTCTTTGCGAGTCCCGAAGATCTTGTTACATGGCCATACATTTTGAGCTTTCGTTTCTTCACAGTATTTAGCAGGTCATCATGGGGTCCGATCGCTGCCGTAACACTGTCTCTAATCTCTTGATTTGTGATGCGGTCTTTAAATGTGATGCCTAGGATCCTTCTGTAGCATGCAAAATTTCACGAGGATACTAAGTCCCAGCTGCGACCCATATATTTTAGCCACATCCAAAGCAGACAAAACCGTTGTCAGGAAGTGGTCGATTTAGGTTCTGTTTTCGTCGTCTGCTATCGGAAGTGATTGTTCTTTTCGTCTCAAATGTGTATCCCGTGGTCTTTGTGAGAAGTCCCCAGTTTCTCGTTAGTAAGCCGTTTGCTGCCAGGTGCTCTCTTCAGTGTCAGTTTAAGCAGTATGGTGCCTAAGCTGGGTCCTCAAAATATTTCCAGGAGCACGCTACATAAAAAAAAATCAGAAATACACAATGACAAAGGCACAATACTTACGGGTACGGGTTGCCTTAATCAGCCACGAGTTTCGTTATCTAATTAACATGCATGGACATAATTATTTTATTCTTGTTGAAGTAGTACCTGTAATTTATAAAATAAGATAAAATATATTTTGTCATTCTTAATGTCATTCTTTTTTTTTCTGTCAGTTACACTATTTATAATCAACGAGCCGACCCGCGGCGTACCATATGCCTCCCCCCTTTTTTTTTTTCTTCTGAGCCTCGCTCTGTCAATGCAGAAATAAAAGAGTTATCTTTCCATGACTTTTTCATCTTGGTGTACTGCATGGTTGGGCCACGAAGAGTTATATATATATATATATATATATATATATATATATATATATAGGCCTAGATAATATACATGTAAAAAAAATTATATATAGTGTTGTTTTTTTATTATTTCTTCATTTGCTATCAGGTCGTAACCTGGCTTTGAAACAATACTCAATCCAGTCCAGTACATTGAATCCTGTGAAATCTAAATCGTCGAATGCGGTAGACGGTAACACAGACAACGAGTATGATCACAATAGCTGCACTCATACCAATAATACAGAGAAAGCCACTTTGCCTTTTTGGCGTGTCCACTTTAAGACTGCTATCCTTGCCAATAGATTCGTTTTATATAACAGAAGTATGTATACGTTGTAATAGATGTATGTGTGAAATCTTTGGTGAACAATGAATTCTTAACAGCAACTTCCTATTGAAGACAATAAAATAGCCTTATTTTATCTTTCATCTGTAATCATTTCTTAGTGAAAAATTTTTGAAGGGCTCCATTTTTTTATTAAAAAAAAATAATTCCAATATTTTTAAAGAAAAAAAAGTTTATTTTAGGGGTAGAACCTCAAAAATAATTATCATATCTCTAAATATTGCATGGTTTATCGCTCCTTTTATAGATCTATATGGAAATTAATTAATTATCAATAATTGATTAATTAATAGTTAATTTCTTTTTAGTGATCATGTGTTGTCTTTAAAAAAAATCATTATGCTAAATTTCAACTTTATCTGAGAATCGGAAGTGGGAGAAAAAACGTATACAAAATTTGTATCAGACAGACAGACAGACAGACGGACAGACGGAGTAAATTAATTTAAGCTTTGTAAAAAATATTGAAAGTTTTCATGTATTTTTAATCCTCGTCTTAAGGATATGCACTTGTATTCTAATTTCTAATAGCAGGATTTGAACAATTTACTGGTAGACGCCCTCTTCTTTACAGTAGTGTCTTTGAATTAATTATAGGTGCACTAGTATTTATAATAGTACCCTCGGATTTGTAGTGATTGTATTTGCTTTACATCAGCATAGTAAAGGTGACCAGACTTATTAATTTAGTAGGGACAGCCTGTCTCGCTTTTCATAAAACGTTCCGCCTGATGTGCAGAATTCATCTTAAAGTCGATAATGCCCGCATCAGTTTGAAAATCTAATTGAAGGATAGTACAAACGCATATCGCCGATTGATTAGCAGTACCAAAGTTACCTCCTTCACCAATTCCCAACTCAATGTTTACTTATTTTTCCCAATCCGAGGGCATACGTAATAGATTGGGAATGACAATATATTACGGTTACGGCTTACGTTGGTTACAATTTGACGCATAAGTGGTACTGCAAGCTAAAAATATTGGAATTAGAATCACTTTCAGAAAAAATTGCAGATATTAATTGGCAACTTAGTGCAAATCGTTTACAAAAAATTATGGACAGAGAGAGAAAGTTGTATGTTTTTGCCTCGATATGGTAAGCACATTTTTGTTTAAATTACAAGAAACAGTCTGTGCTATTAAGAAACTGTTATGTATTGAGCAGATTTCAGAATGGAATTCTCAAATCAAAATCTTCAATCTAAAAAGAATTGATAACCCTACAGAGTAATACAGAAGTTAAATTGGCACTAAGAGTGTCTGCAATGAATGGGTTAAAGGCAGAAACACTGAAATGACTTTGAAGAAACGTAACATTACTTTCTCACATAAATTAAACCTTGAAGAGCGGCAAATAAATTGTCTATGACAGTTCAAAGTGTGTATACATTTTTTGACGCACCCTGTATGTGTGTATTAAAATACTTCTTTTCCCTTTTACTTTTGAAAATAAACTATTGTAATGACGTTGTTAAAGGCACCGCTCCATTGTTTAGAAGCACTAAAAAGCAATCCCCATTTTTATTGCGTCACATGATCCGCTCACATCCCAGTTTCCCTTCCCAAACATCTGGTCTCCATAGCTGCAGAGTTCGCATGATATATAAAACATGGCAACCTATGTTATGATGTAAATATGAGCCACGGTTGTAAAGAAGGTTTTAAAATTATTTATCTGTATTACATTCTGTTGTAGATATCCACAGAGAGCGTCTCATGGGCTTTCATATTAAAACTTCTTACAACAAAAATCTACGAACATATAAGGACAAATCATTGATGCCACTAGATAAATATACAGTACTGGAACCACGGCAAGCTAGTCCAATCAGAATACTAGAGGTGAAAGCTACAACTGATTCCGATGGTATCTACCTGTCTCTTTGTGAAGTGGAGGTCTATGGAGGTAAAAATGTATTCCTTTTTTTTACTACGTTAAAAAAAAAAACAGAATTTTTTTGTTTTTATGTTATTTTCTTTTGTTCATCCGCCAGTCATGCAGAAAATCAATAAAGAAACTCATCAAACACATTTGTAAGCAACTAACTGTATCAATACACTACAAGCCTTTATATGGTTATATCATAGGTATGAATGTTCCTTATACCGGTACATTACTCACTCAAATATAATAATAATAATAATTTTATTTATAAAGCGCTATTAATAACAAACAACATGTAGGCTCTATGCGCTGTTATAATATTACAAACACAAACGCAAGAGCTAAAATGACCAACTAATCTAAAAATGTTTTAAACAGGTAGGTCTTATTGTTCTTCTTGAAAGTTGAGTAGCATGTTATCTGTCTGAGATCAATGGGGAGTGAGTTCCAAATTTTTGGTCCGTGCACTGAAAAAGCCCGCATACCGTAGCTTTTGAGGGAGAAACGTGGCACGACTAGAAGCGTTGAGTCCGTTGAGCGCAGGGCAATCTGGGAGGGACATATGGAGTGATAATTTCGTTAAGGAATATGGGCATTTCATTGTTATATATACACTGATGACAAAGTGTTGCCACCTTTTAGTCATTCAATTCTTGCTTTTACGGGAAGCTAACTGAGCGCTCGCAAGAGCGTAGTAACAGAATCTCGTCTTGTTTTTCTAAGAACTATTCGTGCGGCGTTGTTCTGTATACGTTGCAGCATGGATATTTTGTCATTGGGTATACCTGCTAACACGGCGTTGCAGTAGTCAAGGCGGGAGAGTATGAATGCCACAGCTTTCGATTAGCCAATTGCCGCTGGCGAGATCATGGCAAACATCCCACCGTTGAAATTGCGCAGAGAGCGAACCGTTGTATTAGCTCACGAGAGATATGCAGGCTGCTCTTTCCCCGTCAGGTTCTTTCTTCCCTATGGAGGCGATCGGCATGCCGACGATACGGAAGTGACTGATTGACCCAACGGTAACGAAGCAGAACGATCTTACACGGCTACTACAACCAGCCAGAGAGACTATCGTATCATATCCAGCCGGAGTGACCACCATCTACACAGATGGCTCTGTGCAGACACTTGAGGGAACTGTGAAAGCTGGGTACGGGACGGTAGTTGACTGTCTGGTAATCACGAAAGTGACAAGCTCATGGGTCCCTGCCAGGGGAAAAGCAGCCACTAGGCAGAACTGGAGTCGATGTTCCAGGCACTGGATTGGGTGGAAACGAAGATACGTAGCGGGGCTGCGTCACCGAGTGACGTGGTCCTGTTCACGGACTCGATGTCCGCACTGGAGCCCTTAGAGGGGCTTGACGAAGGTGTCAGAAGGGTATGGGACGTCCTATTCATCGGAGGATTCGGAGGGCGTCTCCAACGATTCAGTGTGCCACGATCTGGCAGACCACCTCGCAAAAACCGCGGTCGCAACAGCAATCGAGCATGATGAATGGTGAACTTATTGTAGTGTACGGCCCAGGCCGACAAACGTTTGTTGGCGTTTTGGTATGATAGCTTGGATTCTTCGGATAAGGACCGTGAGCTCCACAAGACAAAAGAGTTGCGTGGTGGCAACTTAATCGTGTGGAACAGGCGGTCCTAGCCCAGTTTCGAGTCGGACACTGTCCAATCGGTGCTTACTTCGGACGTTGGAGGGAAAACTACAACACACGGTGCCGCCACTGCATGGCGGACGATGAGACAATAGAGCACATTCTCTACGAATGCCGCGCTCTGCATGAAAGTTGGGGACAAGGCGATAGAGAGATAACTGGTGCATGTCCGACACAGAGGCTGTCCTTGTCCCAGCATGTTGTTCGTTACCAATGAGGTTTCTGATTCGGCCTAATCTGTGCAGCTGCAGATAAAGCTATAAATTACGTAGCCAATCAACATTTTGTAGTTTCTGTACACAAAATAACTCGCGCTATTTATAGAGATTCGTCATTGATGAAAAACTCCAATTACATAGACAACACTTTTACAATATATCGGGGGGGGGGGGGGGCGCGGGGGGAATAGATACATTTCCAGTCAATTTATGTGTGTGAGGAGTTGAAATTTTGTTTTTAAATTACCTTATTTTTTAGATTGTTTTAATCCTCGATATGAACGAAGTAGCCTTTATCTCTAATGTTAAACAAAAATTGAGCAACTGAAGTTTTACTAATTACACGATTTTATTTCGGGAGTTATAGGCCTACAATGACAGTGGTCGGGCAATCTCAGATTATCACCATGCATCTTTATTAAACATTTCTTGTGACTTGGAAATTAACAATCGAGATTTTTCTGTTTTCAATTTAGAGCGAGTGTGTCCAAATAAAAGATTTGGTCTGGAGTGTGACCAAAAATGTAATTGTCCATCTCTGTGTTTTGCAAACAATGGAGTCTGTACTTCTGGTTGCCCCGTAGGATACCAAGGTGAAGGTTGCTTAGAAGGTAAACGAATCTTTTTTTTTTTTTTGCTACTATGTCACCTCACTCCCTCTGTCTGTCTGCGTGGTACAAATTTTTTTAAACGTTATTTCTCCCACTTTCATTTCTCAAATCAAGTTAAACTTTGCAAAACATGAATCAATCAAAAAGTTAACCAATCAACTATTTAATTACATCAAAGGAAAACGATGAAGTCATTCGATAAGGACGATGCAAGGATCTCTCGTAATTTAATTATTTTAATTATCTTGACATTGATCCATATTCATACATAGAATTAGGCCATGGGCGCCCGCAGGATTTTTCTTAGGGGGGGGGGGCAAGCACAAACGGATCCAGAACTTTGGAGGGGGGGATTTTTTTTTCCAAACCCTAACTCTAACGCCCAATATAAGCCCTAACCCTATGCATAAACGTGCGTTCGGCATTTTTCACAGCAGAAACGCATTCTCCTGACATCTGCAGCTCATTATTCCTCGTATATTTTTCACTTTGTTTTGTAACAGAACTATAATTCAAAGATCTAAACAAAAAATTTCCCAATTGGTAGGGAAAATTAAGTGTACCAATTAGATTCCACTCTAATTTTTATTTTTTTATTTTTAGTATTCAAGCATAAATTGCGAGCTTTAATCCCACATTTATTTAACAAGAAAAATATCAGATTGAGTAAAGGTTGGAAAAATGACTAGTAAAAGAATATTTGGGTTCAGAGCACCAGCGCTATCGCTAGGGACAGTTACTGAAAAAGAATGCACACCGTAACATTGCCGCTTTGGCCAAGTAGTTTGTTCTTGTCTAGACTGTACAATGACACTAGACAATGAACTCGAATACAATCGCAATCAACGTTTTGACTTCGACGATTGCATGTGAAGAACTTTCTTGTATCTCTTCTATTGTAAACTGGTGGACATGTTTAACCTATTTTATCGGGCGCTGACACCGACCGGAACTCCGCAAGACTTTTTGTTCAAAGAAAATAAAATATTTATCACATCGCAAGATAATTGGCAAATCAATTAACTAGACCTGAACTAAATATTTTTCCATTTGCAACTTCTTCTGTGACTAAAGAGGCTAATCCTTTGTACTTTCACACTTCTTTCTTCTACTATTATGAATGACATCTGCAACCCAGGACTTTCATTTAGTGCTCGCTCTTCATGTGGATCTATCCAGCACCACTTTTTTCCAGCTGTTAGTGCCGATTTTGAAGAGCTTTGTGTCGCGATTGCATAGGCCCTACATCAGTATAGTTTAGCAGTGGACGACCAGCAGATACTTGCCTTCTGTTAAATCAACATTCAGAATGTCTTGTGAAAGTCGATCTTTTGGCAATTATAATAACTATAGCAATGTGCAAATGAAAAAAACAATCGTTGCGAATTAGATGCTTTAGACATCCTTTATAGTGCAAAGAGTTCCAAGCCTAAATCTTACATGGTCGGACATGAACTACAGATTGACCTATTCTACTAATCATTATAGCGTATCTTTACAACTATAGGCCTACTTCAGTGGAAGCACTACTTGTTAAGTTACTACACTTTACATTAGTCCAATGATAGGCCTTTAGATTTAGCCTACACTTAGAAGATGATGCGCGAAATTTTCCTGAACATTAATTTATTTAACTCTTGAATCAATAATGCATGGGGGTATGTGGATACATGGAGGTTCACTTGCACCCCCATGGATTCTGACTAAATCTACATCTACGTAATAAAAAACACAACTGGATGATTATTTCATTATAAAATATTTTTAAAAAATTGGCTACAATGTGGCTACTCACAATTTAGAGGCACGCACGTACGTGGTTGGCCATCTATTCCATACGCCTGGGCTAATCTACTACTACATTAACAAGTGGAAGCACTAAATGTTCAGCTGCTACTTAGAGGTTAATTGATTTAGTGGTGCAAAAAAAAACAAACTAAAATTTGGCTACTCAGAATCCAGGGGTGGGGGTGCAAGTGCACCCCTTTGCACCCCCCTGCGGGCGCCCATGAATTAGGCCCTACAGTTGATCAACTCTTTTTTACTACCACTATATTATATATAATTAGTTGCCAGTTGTTGTTTTTTCTCTTAAGTTTGAAGTCATAGAGTATATAAGTTTCATACTTCCTTCACATTGAAATTATTTTGTGCTACAAATATAAGAACTTGATCCTGCAGTCCTAAAAGAAGAACAACTATTAATGTCATTTAGATTTTGGCCTAAAGAGAAATAGCTTTTAGCATTTTCTTTATTGCGTACTCCAGATGCGTCAAAAAAGCTATTTATAGTTTTCCCCAAGGCATCTCCATTATTTTACACTTCATACGACATACGTATTATAACTAGGTAACTAGTCTAGGCTATAAATGAAACGGTAATTATAGACATTATATTATTGATAACTAAACAAATAAATTCATTTAACAGCTTGTAACAATTACACATGGGGTAAAGATTGTTTACATCACTGCAGTTCTCAGTGTAATAGAGGTATGTGTGACAAAGTGACTGGGCATTGCCTACATGGATGTCAAAGTGGCTATCGCTTACCCTTATGCACACAAGGTATGTCTGAAAAGAAGGAAGGGGCAGTTGATACTTAGGCTAAATGTGATCTTCATGTTGTTAAGCTATCTTACGTAGTGCACTGTTACGTATGAGTATCATATTAAATTATTATTAGTATCATCAGTAACGTTATATGCCTGTAAGAGATCAGAGAATTCTTTTGAATGAAAGTTTAAAAATGGCTTGTGCTTCGAAATGTAGATCTATATAGAATATTGATGTATGTAGATCTAGATCTAGATCTAGGAGACTAATAGGCCTACTAACATAGTGGGGTTACTCCCGGTTACTGGGGTAACAATTGTAACGTAGACTAGACTAGTAGATGTAGGGCATTTGTAGGCCTATCTAAAAAAAATATCAAGATCTAGTAGTATATATAGCCTATAATTATAATAATATACATTAATAATATATACTCAATTCGGAGTCAATATATATTATATAGTAGCCTATAATATTATATAGGCATTATAGGGCCTATTTTGATTTTAGTGACTAGTCTTCATCAAACTCTTAGTCTTAGCTTAGTAGCTAAACTTAAAACTGACAACTGCTAAAAACGACTTAAATGTGTGCCCAACGGGCAACAACACTCGTCCACCAAACCAACGTTACTGACGAATTATTGTTTTATTACGTACTTTTATTTTTTTCGCAGTTTATTTGTTATTTTTCTATTTCATCTGGGCCCACGAATTTAACTTCAACCAGATCTGTCACATTATGATTATGATATGATATAATACAGACGTTACTTCAATATGCATTCAGTTACGCATATTTACCAGTGACTTAAATTCTGCCAAGTCACTGGTTTTCCAGTAAACTTTGCCATAGTTTCTTCATAACATTTCTTCATGAAATTTCTATAATACAAATAAGAACATAAAACTAAAATGTTATTTAACCTTGGTTAGGCCTATAATAGAATATGCATCCTCTGTTTGGGACCCCTCAACTCGAGAAAACATTAAGAAACTAGAACAGACACAAAATAGAGCAGTGAGATTCATAACAAATGAATATTCACATTTGACTAGAGTAACCCCTTTAGTAAAATCACTAAATTTAGAAAGCCTTCAGGATAAAAAAATCAAAAGTAAAGTAGCAATTATACATAAAACACTGAACCATAATCTTCAAATTCAAAAACAAAATTTAATAAAATACTCAGAAAGACACAAAGAAAAAGGCATATTCCTCGTACCATATGCTAGGACAAATTTGTACAAAAGCTCCTTCTACCCTAGCGCTATTAGAGCATGGAATGGGTTGCCTGAGCTAGCCAGGAAAACCAGTGACTTGGCAGAATTTAAGTCATTGGTTAATATGCATGACTGAATGCATGACACGTAGGACGTAATCATCTTCTTTTTTGAAGTAACGTCTGTGTTGTATAAGATAAGACATAAGAATGAATTTGTTTTAACTTAGGGCAATCATATAGAATCTAAATCTATGGCAGACTTTTTTTATATTTTTTAAGACCTTAGTGACAATATAGATCTAGATCTAGTCATTATCACCCTGCTGTTCAATGATGGTCATCTCAAATGCTTCAATCATCCTGAGGTCATGCTTGCTATCATCGCTGTAGGTTAATCTTGTTTGTTCCTTGGATCTTGTTCAGTAAGCTCAGTCTGGTATACAAATGATTTGTCCAAGCTAATAAATTATTTAATAGCATTATCATTAGAGCCTACTTATTATAAAATAATAAATAACTTGCGTGTGTAAAAGAGGAGGGGGGGGAAACTGAAAATCAGATAGTATAGTTAAATAGTCTATATTGAATGAATTGTTTGAATACATTAGTTCTGTAACATTAGGACATTTATAGTAGACTTATCATATATATTTATCATTTGTCATATTTCTTTTGCAAATTTCTTTTTCAGAATGTGATAATGGGTGGTGGGGAGAAAACTGCTCTAGATCCTGTCATGTCAACTGCCAAAATTTGTCATGTCAAATTCAGACTGGACAATGTCTTGATGGATGTGTTCCAGGTTTTAAACCACCAATGTGTCATGAAGGTAATGTGAGTTATTCAAAATTATTTCTCTTTTTGTTTTTTCTTCTACACATGGTCTATTCCTAAATAATGTTATTAACAATTTTAATAACAACTTTTATTGTTAATTTTTTTATACTGATTATCCTTTACTTTTCAAATAGACACATTTTAAATAACCTTGTTAGACTTAACCTTGCATGTCATCAAACCTAAAAATAAATATATAGTCTAAAATTTTTTAGGGTTGGGCTTAATTTTTTAATTCTGTACTTTAATTTGGATAAAAAAATACACTCTTTATAATGAGATTTAAATGACACTTTCTTGGATGGAGATCCATATTAAACAATTAAACAGATGAAACAGTTCCATAAACAGTACTCCATTTCATAAATTAAGGTCTAGATTGTGCTGTTATCAAATGCATTCTACATTGCACTTGCCTGGGGATATATCCTAAGTATATCTTATTGCTAGGAGTCATCTTTATTCTTAACTTTAGTTCACAGTTTTAGTCCAATACTCATCAAATATAGAACTTATTCTCTTTTTTTTTGTTTTTTCCTTTTTTTTTGTTTGAACCATCCCAAAAAATGTGAGGTGCAATGGCTGAGTGGCAAAGTGCTTGGTTTCTGAACCAAAGGTCCTGGGTTCAGATCTTGGTGAAGACTGAGATTTTTAATTTCTGGATCATTGGGCGCCTCTGAGACCACCCAGCTCTATTGAGTACCTGACATTAGTTGGGGAAAAGTAAAGGCGGTTGATCGTTGTCCTGAGGCGGTTGATTGTTGTCCTGGCCATATGACACACTTGTTAACCATTTAATTCCTTTTTCTTTCTAAGCATCTTTTAACTAGGTTTAAAAAGTCTTCTATTAAGACTTATAAGATATTATGGACTATAAGTTTTAGGCTTCCAACACTTGCTGTTCTGCACTAATTTATAATAATTCCAATGTCCACATTGTATTGCTTGTTGTGTTGTGTATTTTCAAATGTCCTCACTAACAGTAAATTCATGTTACTTTATGATAATTAATAAATGCTGTTTAGTGTCTTCTCAACCTAAACAGTTGATATGTCTAATATACTTTTCAGTATGTGATGTAGGCACTTGGGGCAAAGACTGTGCTAATCTGTGTGATGCCAGTTGTTTGAATCATACTTGTCATAGTCAAACAGGGCAGTGTAAAACTGGTTGTAAAGCAGGATCCAAACCACCTACTTGTAATGAACGTAAGTATATGTTTCTGTTTCTGACCAAATGTAACGTCCTCAGTGAAGGGTGGTTAAAGTGGAGTCATTTCATGGGACAAAACAAAATTTAGTGATAGATGGCATTTGGTCAATGATAAGATGCTTTGAAAATGTAACCAATCTACTATTTATGTTACAGAGTTTTTTCAGCTATACATTATAGGGTGTTAAAAATACTGTTATATTTCTTTGGGTAGTGATATCAATGATTGTAATATAAGGAATTCTTGTTTGAATTTAGTTTTCAGCTTTTTCTTTCTTTTGAAAAAAAACAAACTCATCTATTCTGTTGAAATGAAATTTGTGAATTAATATTTCATAATTCTGTGAAGTCAACTAAGTCTAACAAATTAAGAAAGTAAAAAAAAAATGGTTTTAGGTTCAAAATAAGTTTTCATTTAGCAACTTTTTCTAAAACAAAAATGAGATTCATTTGCTGTTTTGAAAATCAACTTCAACTATGAAGTTGATTTTATGTCATCTGAATCCTACTTCCGTCATTTAGCTGCCTCTTACATTTTGCCTGAAAGCAGCCCAGTCATGCCTAATAATATAACTGATGTTGTTTAGGCTCTACTGCATCGTCGAATACAAACAGCGAACAGGAGGTAACATTCCAAACTAATTCAGTAACACCAGTGAAAGGCCGAGCAATCAGTCGACGCTGGTGTTGATCAACCAACAAGTTTCATATCAATGAAGGGAACAATCAGTCGACGCTGGTGTTGATCAACCAACAAGTTTCATATCAATGAAGGGAACAATCAGTCGACGCTGGTGTTGATCAACCAACAAGTTTAATATCAATGAAGGGAACAATCAGTCGACACTGGTGTTGATCAACCAACAAGTTTAATATCAATGAAGGGAACAATCAGTTGACGCTGGTGTTGATCAACCAACAAGTTTCATATCAATGAAGGGAACGGTTGAATGTCATCTATGATCTACTTGCCGTTTAAAAAATTTATTTCTATGTTGTTATCAAAGTGTCCTACTATTGTTGACTTCTATTTGTCTATGATCTACTTGCCGTTTCAAAAATTTATTTCTATGTTGTTATCAAAGTGTCCTACTATTGTCAACTCCTATTTCTTTCTCTTTTTTAAAAAACGTTACATCATCAATGCTAAGTAAAAACTTCCCCCTATTCCTGAAGCTATTCCTAACTTATTCCTAATCGTGCCATAACAATGTGCATACCCATGCCATTAGTTATTAAAACAGAAGTCTTCTTATAATGCATTGATACGGATTGAGTGGCATTCAAATTAAAGCCCATACTTTAATTCCTTTACATTCACAGCCTGTGATCAAGGTACTTGGGGAGAAAGTTGTATACATTCTTGCAGCCCAAACTGTAAAGGCTTGTCATGTGATGGTTTGACAGGTCATTGTAATCAAGGATGTCAGAAAGGATATAAGCTGCCATTTTGTATAGAAGGTATTTATACATAATTCTTTATGATAAGTTGAATTCAAATCTTGAATCCAAATCCTGATCATATGCTCCACTAGATGTTTCCCATGTTTTCATATTCAAATATTTTGCTTTAAAAATGCTAACAATTTTTTTATTTTCAGTTGTTTCCCCTCCCTAAATAAACACTATTGCATATGATTTGAGACTTTGAATACACCAAAATGAAGAAACTGGCTCAGCTCTGATGCCTAAATTTGGCAAAGCTGGGCATTTTGAAATCAGAGTATCACTCTTCCTCAATAAATAGACTTATTATAGTGTTGAGCCTCACCTGTCGGTAACTCCTGGTTTTAGAGGTGCCAGGTAACTGTATCACAACTTTACCTTCCAGTTACAGCAGATCAGGTGTTGGAACTTGGTTGTCTATGCCATTTTGCTTTGTTGTTGTAACCAATGGAGATCAGCTCTTAGTGTCTATAAATTGATCCCAAATGGTGTTGTGATCTGCAATTAATGGTTGCTCACACAACTGTTTGTTTACTATAAGTTAATAAGATGTTTAAGATAAGATTTTTACACAATTTGTTGTTAATAGACTAAATAAATCACTGTATAGTCTTGTTGGGATACATCAAATAGCTGTCTGTATATGTATATGTCTATATATTTGCCATGACTGGTGAAAACTTTGAAACTTAAAATTTTGTAGACATTTGAAAATGAAAAAAAGAAATATTACAATAAAAAATTAACCTCTTGATTGTAAAATACTTTAGCAAAATGTGACATTAGATTTTGTATCATTCTATTACCAAACTCATCTACAGAATGTGACAAAGGATTTTGGGGAGAAAATTGTTCATTTCAATGTAATCCTAATTGTAAGGAGAACTCTTGCGACATTGAGACTGGAGAGTGTAACAAAGGATGCAAGCGAGGTTTTTTAGCTCCTCTGTGTATAAAAGGTTGGTTACTTCAAATTGTCTTCAATGTTGAACTGTATTTTTGCTACAATTGTTTTCAATATTGAATCCACAGTATTATTTAAAACAAAAAAGATTTGGGCACATCTACATTTTATTTGAATGTTAGCCACTAAGACAAACTGAATTGGTAATATGATAGATATTTAAGTATCCAACCAAATATTAGATTTGCTCTTTGGTTTCCTTTACTACTTGTAAATGTAGAGGCAAGCTAATCACAATCTTCTAGATTAAATTTAGTTCAAATTACAAACACTATTCTTTTTTTCTCCCTTTTTTATAATTAGAAGTTTCTCGAAAACAAGTTTTTTTTTTCAAGTTATTCTTACATATTCTTGTAAGAAATAGCAAGTTCCTCAGTTGTGATGTCCCAGTACTAAAGAGGCTTCTTATTAACTTGCAGTATTTACTTGGGATATATTTCCTCCTGACCTTTTCTTATTTATGGGTACCAATGGCAAAAAGGCAAAGCTTAAGTAACTTATATGCAATAATAGCTGATTGTGTTTTAAATGTTATATGCAATAATAGCTGATTGTGTTTTAAATGTTCTACAATACACTCAAATCTGGTTTATCAGATCACATTGGGCCCCAATAGTTTGGGTCCTATTAACTGGCATGTCCCATTTACTGGATTTGATTGTATAATAAGATTTTTTTATGTACTTTAGAATTAAGTCTGGTTTGGTAAACTGGTAGTCAAATTAATTGGATTCAACCATATATTCATGAAATCTAATACTTTAAAACTTGTTATACCTAGGGTTGTATCATAAAGTGTTTTGTTGTTTGAAACTAAACAAAGAATAGCAAATGAATGATAATAATATCATTGTTAAACCAATAATCATAAAGATAATAGTAATAGATATTAATAATGTTTACATTTTATTTTCAGAGAACAATAAAAAACATTTCTAGGAGTTTGCAACTACACTAAAATAAAACTTGAGTGATATTAGAGGATTAGTATAAAACTGTGATTCACAGAACACTAGAGTTCCACAAGGCTTAATTGCTGTTCCATGGACTATTGGAACAATTAACTAGTATGCCTAGACATGAATTTTTCCCAGATACATCATCGATCTCATTAGTACTTCTTGGTAATGAAAAAAACTATAACATCATTATGAACATTTAACTGTTGTAGATTCTGACTGATTTGAAACAAAGATCAACAATTAAATTATTTCTAGTCAAGTTTGTCGGGAGAATAACTTGAAATTCCATAATAAGCTAATGTTATTTTACTTCTGTTTCCTTTGAAAGGATAAGGAATTTGAACACTTCGTAGATGTTGCATGTCAGTGTTGTGGCCTACTATAACAAATTACCTCCCTTTATGACTAACGAAATATTAGAATTGAGATAATCAATATTCTACTAGATATCAAAAAGTTTAATTTTTCGTATACTTACTTGAAAAACAAAATTCTAAATTTTGAATATAATTCAACTATTATTATTTTTTTAAATTTAAATAAATGGGAAATAGTCCAACCTATAAAACAAGCAAAGGGTTCCACTGAATTCTCTGAATATGGGAAGTGTTCTGCTAAAGAAAAAATGGAGAAAACACTGGTATAAAACAGGGTTAGCAAAAAAATAATCTTATGGGGGGAAACAGTCTTCATTGTGAATTATTCAAACATTACAGCATCTGCCTTGTAGATCCCAAGGTCTGAACGTTTTACTTAGAATGAGTTGATAATCTAGTAATGGGTCAAATCAAATTTTGAGAGAACATCAGCTTTACAATTTGACACTGCTCCATTAGATGCATACTTCAACAAATTAATCATCCATCTTACTTATTGAATTAAGAAATGTTTATAGTGTATGGTATACAGGATTAGTGAATGTTCTTGCCATAAATATTTGATAATTAGCAATATCCTATAGCCCGGACATTCTCATTTCATAGTAGCATATTCTTTCAACTATCCATAGTTTCCTGATGATGATAAATATGTAATCTCTTTGTGTATTTTTTCTTTATATATGAATTATTGTATCATTCACAGGCATAATAGTTAGGTTTTAGAAAACACATCTTTATTTAAATCTCCTCAGCTTGTGAACATGGAACATGGGGAGACCACTGCATGTGGACATGTCCTTCATGTTACAATAGTTCATGTGATAGTGAAACTGGCCAGTGTCTGCAAGGATGTATAGCTGGATTTAAAACTGTCTTTTGTACACAAGGTAGATGTACAATGTTATTGCTTTATAGGCAAAAATTAGATGTACTCAATGTTAAGCAATGTACTACTCTTTTAAATGATTTCCAGATATTCCTTGTGAATTACAACATAATTTACTGGTTGCAAATATTGAAATTCAACAATAGCAAAGAATCTAAAGTAAATTCTAGCAGTCTGGTCATGTAGTGCCTGCTCTGGACTGCTATCTCTATGGTTCTAGGTTCAAAAACTGCTGGAGGTTTAGGCTAAGATGTAATAATCTTCAATTCTGAAGTAAGATCTGATACATGCAAGCAAAATAAAAAAACAATGCCCTTTTGACGTTGCCCAATACACAACCGAAATACTGGTATCTAAAACAGACCTTCAAGTGCGAAAGACCAAGCCACCTTCAATAAATCACTGGTTTATGCTTGTTCTGTACAACCTATGCAACTGAAAGAAATCTGCTGGTTAAATTGATAGAAGCAGAGCTGGACAAATTATTTCAACTGTTTTCTGACTCTAGCTAGTGCATAGGACAAATTTGAGTCAAAGACAACATGATAATTTAATTTATAGAGCACTGTTAACAAGCCTAATAGAGGCCAAGGTGCTGTGATAACATTACAAACAAAAGAGTTGAAAAGAAAAACTAATCTAAAAAAAAGTTTTGAACAGTTAGGTGTTAATGTTCTACTTAAATGTAGTGTAGTGTGTTGTCTGTCTGAGATCAATGGTGAGGAAGTTCCAAATCTTTGGTCCATGCTTTCAAAAAGTCTGCAAGCCGTAAGGTTTTAGGGAGAAACATGGCACCATTAGAAGTGTTAAGTCCATGGCTCTCTGAGAGACATTTGGAGTGATCAGTTCACTAAGGTACAAATAATTTCTTTATTATAGAGGCACTGTTGACAATATGTGGCCACCTTGAAACCTTTACTTTGCCAAGTATGACAGACTTAGATTGACAGTGGACGTATAAAGTCAAAGTGATAAGAGGCACAAACTGACAGTTTCAACTCTTATATTTAACTCATTTCAAACCTTATATGTAGCTCATTTCAAAACTAATATATTTTGCTAGTTTCAAAGCTTATATTTAGCTCCTCTCCATTAAGGGCTAGAACAGAGATATTTTTATTTAAACTCCTTTCAGTCTGGTTGTTTAAAGGTCATTCATCACCAAGAAATACATAGGAGCCCAATTCATCAAGGGCTGTGTGTGTGTGTGAGTTGTTTTTTCTGTTGGGTTGTTTGTGTTTGCATCTATATTTTCATTGTTATAGGAGTAATAATGAGGCAGACAGTTGTAGTCAAATGGAATTTCATTTGCTTGGATCAGTAAAATTATCTTTAAAAATATTCAGATGAACAGGTTTCTCTAAAATGTATGCGACCCAATGTTTCTTTCCTTCTAGAATGTGATGCTGGTTGGTGGGGTCCTGACTGTGTACTAAAATGTAACTCACGTTGTAGAGAGAAACTGTGCAGCAGCCAGACTGGGGAATGTAAGTTAGGATGTCAGAAGGGTTACTTGCCTCCCCATTGTTCTAAAGGTAGGTAGATTGGGTAATTAGTTACTGCACTGCAAATTTCAAGTTTTTAGAAAGAAATATGTAATTAAAATTAGGTATTGAACTTGAATTATTGAATTTAAAAGCATCATACTATTAGTTCACTTCTTAAAAGAAGTACATAGTAGTATCATTTGTACAGAGTTTAGCTTTGGCAATCATGTGTAGTGAGCTTTTTTGAAAGTGTGGAAGTACAATTGCTTTTGTAAATAACTGGGAGGGAATAATGATCCAGCTAGCCTTGACAGCAAAGGGTTTGATAGAGGCAGTATACAATTATTGTCAGAATTTTTAATTGCCCATTCATTTGAATACAACTTATAGTTAACCTAATTTCCATAAATGCTTCATTATTTCAAAGGAAATATGAGCAGGTGCAGAACAGGGTCTTCAGCATTGAAAGAAGCTTTCAGAAGTAGCCTACTCTGAAGCTCAGCTCAAAGGGACTGATCAGAAGTCCAAAATTTTTTATTTTATGAGTTAACTGTCTTCAAGGATTTTGAAGATATGGCCTTAAACAAACTATTAAAACCATGGTGTTATGGAGGTAGTAACTTTGGTATCATTTCATATTGATTAATTCAATAATTGAGTTATCCTGCTCATTATAAGGCCATCAGTAAGGAAACATATTGACCCCAAAAGTTAAGAGTGTACATTGACTGGCAGCAGATAAATTTGATTAGTTAAAAATTGCTGCAGGAATTACCAGCAAGTTATTGTCATTGTCTCAGACATACATTGGTTATTGTAAATATTGGAAACAAGTTTTTATTGCATCTATTTTTAATGTCCACAAAAATGTCATATTTCAATATAATTCTGTATATTTTTTTTATCGCTTTGTGTAGTGCATTTTTCATGATTATTGATTGTTTTGTGTGCTATGGTCCAATCTTTTTTTGTGGACCCTTCGGGGGAGAGGCATCTGAGAGAAGGTTTCTGTGCTAAATTTAGCCACATAGCCTCTCAATTCAGCTTGAGTCAGGTTTGATGTTCAAGAAGTTTATTATATCTCTCAGCCATACTTGTCACATTTTTAGACTTTCTTTTTCACATATGTGAACATTGGAGTAAGTGAATGAAAAAGGTGTCAATATCCATTTTAATCAGATAAAGGTTAATATAATAATATTTTTCATTATCATTACATGCACATAGTTTATTATTATATAATGATACTTTATAATCAGGACATGCCTATAATTTCTATGCAGCCTGTGAACCTGGACGGTGGGGTGGAAACTGTTTACAGTTATGCAAATCAACATGTAAGAACTGGTCCTGTGACAAAGAGACAGGTGAATGTGATCAGGGATGTGTGCCAGGTTACAAAATGCCAGATTGTACTCATGGTAAGTTGACAGTTTAAACTGAAAATTATATTTAACTTAAAGCCTAAAACAATCTGGTCATGTATTGATTGTATTAATCTCAGTTAATATTTGTCTAAGAAAATCCCTATTTTACTGTTGATCAAGCTTGTTTGTGGCACTCCTGGCTCAGATACTTGGAAGAAGAAAATTGTTGTAGGCCAGAAAAAATAATTCAGTTGACTTGTGTCTGTTAATCAACATAGTGTAGGCACAATTTTATTCGTGATAGGGACAAAGCATGAGATCTGTCTGACCTTGATGGGGAGTGAGATGAAGCTATTTGTTTGTGTAATAAAAGGGCTCTTTCATTCTATGTTTTGATGGAAAAAAGTTCAGCACAGCTAAAAGATGAATGTGAGTGGAGTGCATGGTTCCCTGAGAAATATGAAATGATCAATCAGAAAGATCATTAACCTCCTTCAGTTGTAGGACAACTATGGTTCATCTCGTACACTTCCTCGTGTGGCTGTAGAGCCCTTTTTTGGAAAGACACTCCCGTCCACAAAATCAGAAAAGATACTAGGTCTATTATCATCATTATTGAGGCAAAATGACAAAATGTTGATTTCATGTAGTTATTTTGGTTTCAATTGCAGCTTTATAACAATGAATTGTTGATACTATTCTACATCTTTGGGAGTTTGCATTCTTGGCACTGACATATTGAGCTGTTGTCTTACTTTAAATGTCCATTTGTTGTTTTTTTCTTTTAATACAAAGACTTCTATTTCTCTCTTGGGGTAATTCTTATGTTAAAAGTTTCATTGCAGCTAGTGCTGCAATGAAAATGATGTATGAAGAAATGTTGTCAAGTAAATCACTGCTATGGAGGCACAGTGGCTGGGTGGTAAAGCACTTGGCTTCCAAAACAGGGGTCCCAAGTTGAAATCCTGGTGAAGACTGGGATTTTTAATTCTTTATAACCATTTTTAAACTTCTTGTCACAATAAATATAAATGACAATATCCAGTGATGGATGCAATGTCTTGACTTTTTTTATAGACATTATTCGTGAGCAGCATTACAGACTAGAGACTAGACAGGAACTATTTGTGATAAAATCTAATGTTTATTACATAAAATAAAACTTCCATGAAGATAATAGATGTATCTAGCTTTGTATTCACTAAAGTAAATTTAGGTAAATATTTTTCCTGAGACAAATATTAACACTTAAATACTTTTATTTTATGACACACATAGATTTACTGCCATCACAGATTTAAAAATACATTAAAAACATATGTCATTTGTATTAGATGTCATTTTAATGTGATTCACTTTGTGTTGTCTTGTTCAAAGAAAAACTGAGTCATTTGGGCAATATTTGTAAAAATAGAAAGTTTTGTCTTTCAGTATCAAGAGCATTGATTAAATAGATTTCCCTTGTACTGCCTGTGATGCATAATGTGCATATCCTGGATGGATTATGTCTCCAATCAGGATGTTTTGAAATTCGTCAATATGCACTGTATCTATGCTCTATTGACAAAATGTTGACTCAGACATGTCACCCACATCTCAGATGTAAGAGCATTGCTGAAATTGCAGAAGGATTTTGACCAAAACAGGGTGCAGGAGTGTGACCAAAATAGAGATGTTTGAAAGCAAGAGATGAGAACTACAGTCAACAATGAAAGTAGCTCAAGATTTGACAGGATTGAGACAGATTGAGTGTGTTGTTATAAATCTCGCCAAGAGCAAAAGAAATGTAGTGTCTTAGTCAGGAAAAGGAAACAAAAAGCTGCTCTATCAGCTAGGCCTAAAATAGATGCATTGATATGTATGAAAGGTTGCAAAATATTCCACTCAAGAATTGACTTGATGAGTCACATTAGATCCTGTCCTGTCTCAAGAAGAAACTAAAACCAGTGATGCATGACTGAAAACATGATGTCATCATCTTCTTTTTTGAAATAGGTAACGTCTGTATTATATAAGATAAGAAGATTCAGCTAGGTACATCCATTGACCATTGTCTTATGAGACAAGAAGCCATATAGGCAGATTATAATGAAAGTGAAACTGCCAAATATGGATTTTTTCTTTAAAGTAAAACTAAAATGAAACATAATTATAATGATTTTGTCATCAAAACATATCACTTTATCTTTTGCCTGCATTCTAAATGATTTTAATTATATTATTTTTACTCTTACTACACATATTACATCTTTTCTGAGCTATTGGTATATAAAAAGCTTTATTTAGACTTAAACATATGCAGACTATAAGATGTATAAATCTAGATGCATTTCATTTGTGTATTTCAACAGTTTGTGACAACGGGACATGGGGAGATAACTGTTCATCCCAGTGTGCATCCAAGTGTATTGGACGATTATGTGACAAGACAACTGGTCTTTGTAATCAAGAATGTATAACTTTGAGAGGAAGGAAGCCAGTATGTACTAAAGGTGAAAAGGACATTATCACTAGAGACACATTTTTTCCTTAGTTCCTTTTAAAGTGAAGACATCAGCATACAATTGTCATTCATTAACCCTTATAGTGCTGAGCTGTTTTACATTGAGGGCATGCAAAGTGGAATTAAAATTCTGATGTTTAGAGGCTAAACTACCATATGTGTTTAAAGGGTTAATTTGACATTTTACATTAAATATAATTATATAACATTTGAAATCAATAATAAAAATAATTATTTCATGTTTCCATTCTTTTTGAAAGTCATGTTTTATTTTAGCAGCAGAGTTTCCAGTTTTTAAAATGAATTGCCGAATGTACATTTGAAAAGACAGGTCTGACGATACATCGACAAATATACATCCTAGAAAAAAACAAGGTGAACCGTATGATTAGAGATGCAAAGGCTAGTCATATTCGACAAAAAATCGAAACTTTTGATTCTTCGAAGCAGCTATTTAGGATCATCGCTGAAATGTTAGGGGGAGCTAATAACGAACGTTTGCAGTCATCTATCCCAATATCTGAACTCCCTGATTCATTCAATAGATTCTTCATTGGCAAGATTGAGCAGATCAGAAATGACATGCCCTCCCTTTAATCACAGCTTGACCACTCTTCAATCTTTCAAAATTCTCCTTTTTGCAAGTTTCAGTGTGTATCTGAAGAGTATGTCAAAAGTACTATTTTAAAGATGCCAAATAAGTCATGTGACTTGATCCCATTCCAACTTCTTTGCTCCTTGAATGTTTAGATGAGCTTGTACCCACAATTACTAACATTGTGAATTCTTCACTGACTTCAGGCATTGTACCACAGCAATTTAAGCATGCACTTGTCAGGCCCTTATTGAAGAAATCCAGTCTTGACCCGGAATGTCTAAAAAACTATCGCCCGGTATCAAATCTACCCTTTCTGTCAAAGCTTCTTGAGCGCATTGTGTTAGCGCAAATTCTTTCTCATCTTGAACAGTACTGTCTCTTGGAAGAATTTCAATCTGCATATAGGAAGTGCCGTAGCACAGACAGCAGTGTTCAGGGTACTTAACGACTTACTTCACAATTTCGATATAGGCCACATATCAATTCTTTCCATGCTGGACTTGTCCGCAGCTTTTGATACGCTTGACCATGACATTATGAGGCCAGATTCTCTGCCACTTTTGGTTTAGCAGGAATTGTCCTAAAGTGGCTGGGATCCTACCTGACTGAAGGCACCCAAAGTGTCGTTGTTAGTGGGACAGAATCAACAAGCTTACTCTTGAAGTACGGAGTACCCCAAGGATCAGTTCTAGGCCAGGTACTGTTCACTATGTATACATATCCGCTCAGCGGTGTCATACGCCAACAGGCATCTTATACCATTTCTTTGCCGATGACTCACAGTTATACGATTCCTCAGTACCCTCAGAGGTGTCGCATCTGGCTTAGAAAATCAGTGGTACCGTTGCAAGGGTGAGCGATTGGATGGTTGAGAATAAGCTCAAGATGAACGAAGACAAGACAGAAATAATCAAGATTGGCACTCGGAACAACGTCTCAAAAGTCGAGAGCACAGATTCTCTTTTTATTACAAACTGCCAGGTTTCTTATGTCCATGTAGTCCGGAATCTTGGAGTTTTCTTTGACTCAACACTATCTTTCGACTCACACATAAGGCAGCTCTGCAAGGGTCTTTATCTGCAGCTGCGCAGATTAGGCCAGATCCGACCATACCTAACAACGGAGTCAACAAAAACGCTAGCTGTGGCATTCATACTCTCCAACCTTGACTACTGCAACGCCATGCTAGCAGGTATACCCGACGACAATAATAGCCAAGCTGCAACGTATTCAGAACAACGCCGCACGGCTTTTTCAGTTCACGGACCAAAGATTTGGAACTCACTCCCCATTGATCTCAGACAGACAACTTGCTACACCACTTTTAAGAAAAACATCAAGACCTATCTGTTTAGAACTTTTTTAGATTAGTTTGTCATGTCTCATGTTTGTGTTTGTAATGTTTTTACAGCGCCTTGAGCCTACATTTTGTTTGTTAACAGCGCTTTATAAATAAAATTATTATTATTATTATTAATTGATATGTTTAATTTAAATTTAAATAATGAAGTTTTCATCCATTTTGTTGTACTTCTATTATATAAATGAAAAGATTGAATTGAATATGTTCTTTCTTATAGTTATAAGTTGGGAAATGGAATTCAGTTCAAACTTTTGTTACAATAATTTAAAAGAAAAGCTGTACAAATACAAAATAAATTTAATTTTAGAGTTTCTGTTATTTGGTTTCATATTTCTTTTTTTTTTCCAATTGCCTACAGCCTGTGACATTGGGAAATGGGGTTCAAACTGCACCAAGTCATGTAGCAGTAACTGTAAGGATAAAATTTGTAGTAGCAGAACTGGAAAATGTTTATTGGGCTGCCAGCCAGGATTTAAACCTCCTTACTGCAGAGAAGGTAATTTCTTTTTGAATAAACAAATATGTTTCTTGTTTAGGATACTGTTCGTGTAGTGATGTAAAAAGATAATAGCACATTTCAGTATATAAAATCTTAAGATGAAAATCCTATTGGTTCAAAACAAAGTAGAAAAACACTGATGGTACACATTTGAAATGTTTAGGGAAATTTCCCACACATATATTTGATAACCATGAGTTCACCTGACCCAAAATGGAATAAATAAATATTTGTTTAAAATTTTTAATAAATGTGTTCATATGTATTAAAATGAATGTGAACAATTAGTTTACAAATTACATTACTTATCTATGACAGTAATACAAAATAAAACAAACACTTATTAGTAATATAAAAAAATGACCTTGAATATTTTTTTCCTGTTTTTTTTTAAAATCTAGTTATACTTATTTGCAATAGAAGGAAGCTAATAAAATATCAATCTTCATTTTTACACATGGGCTCTAGATCTAGTTTTTTTTATTTCACTAAGTACTTTTTAAAAAAAAATGTACATTTCTTCTACATTAATGTTTGATCAAACCAACATTAGAATAATCAATGGTGGATACAGACTTAACAAACCAGCATTTATAATCTTTTAAGATACAGATCTTACTTCAAAAAAGTAGATGATTAGGTCCTATGCATCATGCATCTATACATGTATGTTAACAAATAACCAAGATTCTGAAAAGTCATTAGTTTTCCTAGCTGGCTCAGGCTACCCTTTCCATGCTCTAACAGCACTAGGGAAGAAGGAGCATTAGTACAACATTGTCCTAGCATATGGAATGAGGAATGCGCATTTATCTTTGTGTCTGAGTATTTTATTAGGTTTTGTGTTTGAAGATTATGGTTCAGTATTTTATTTATATTTGCTGCATGGGGATATATTGTTGTCCACTTTCAGTCCTAGAATGACTATGGCTCAAGTCAGAATAATGTGTTGAAAGCCTGGGTATTATTTGTTTTGAATAGTTTCTTCCTTTCATACAGCTCTTGGTTTCTAAGAAATGGCAACTAATCTTCACAGGATGTAGCACAAAATGCTGCAAGCTACTTGAGGTTCACTGACTTGTAATTTGTCCATAGAAATGATGGCAAAAAATAGTACTCAAAATTTTACTTCTTCAAGGTTGGTAGCCAACCGATGGTAATGAACTCCCTCCTGCCTAATGTTTACTAAGCAAGGCATAATCAACTTGAGTTTACCCATTCTCCTATCAGTTCCGCCATGCCCTGTTATTGAGCCACTTGTGAAGATCACATTGCCATTGGAAGCATTATATTATATTCAATATTTAATATTAATATATAGCTTTAAAATAGATCTACTGAAATAATATTGCAATGTTTTGTTTCTACAGAATGTGATCCAGGAACATGGGGCCAAGAATGTGCAAAATTCTGTAATATTAATTGTAAGAACTTCTCTTGTAACCGACTGACTGGTCATTGTACTAAAGGATGTAATACTGGATACAGCTTGCCGTATTGTTCTGATGAAGAGAAACCTATCTAGATTAAATTAGCGATATGCATACATGTAGGTTTAAAAATTAATTACACATTATAACTTCTTTATTCTGTCTAGCTAAACTAATCTCATGTAAATGATCAACTAGGGTTAGCTTGCCATGTTTCAAGCTTGACCTCCCATCTTGATCACATAATTGAGTCAATACTACACCCATACTTTCTGACTTAAGTTTAACGTTTTTCCCCATTGTCATAATAGAAAAGTTTTTGCCCATTTATTGTATTGTATTTGATAAAAACATGACATGTTACACTTATTAATTTATCTGTTTTTAAGAGAAGTTAATTATCTTGTATTTGGCATTACAATTTTATGACATACCTATATGTTCTTTGTGTTTTTCATTTTAATAGTTTTTTTAAAATTAGATAAGTGACTTTATATATAATAAAAAAAAATAATATTGCTTGTCATGAAGTCAGAAGATTAATGAGGAAGGCAGCCCCAGCTTTGACCTAGATATTTCTGCCACATGCAGTGCAGACATAGACTATTTTCCACCGATGGTTGATTTAGATTTTTTTTTCAATGTCTACGCATAGACTGTATACAATAAATAAATAATAAATTTTAATCATTTTGAATATTTCTGGAATAGATTCATTTGTTTACATTGCATGAATATATCGTTATTAAAACTTTATATTTTTTATTAAAGTTTCTGACAATGAGTGTAAAAGGTAAATTAATGAATACATCTTTAAACTACAAAATTAAACATAAGTATAAAATGTGGTGACTTAGGCAGATATCTGATGACTGAATACAGTTGGAATAGTTCATATATCCTACATGAGTGTATCCATATTTTTATTCTAATTTAATTAAGAAGTGATAAGTTGTTGAGCTTGGAAAATAATTGAAACCATCATTTTATATTACAAGTTTGTCAATTGTAATCAAACTGAATTTCCATTAGATTGGATCAATAAAAATTAACTTATGTTTTACTTTTGCAAAACAAATCAATTTTTGAGATAAAGAAATCATTACCCCTTATAGTGATCCTAGTACATTTATTATTACCAAATAAGTATGTAGGAGGCGAGGTGGCTGAGTGGTAAAGTGCTTGGCTTCTGAAACTGGGGGTCTAGGTTCGAATCCTGTTGAAGGCTGGGATTTTTAATTTCAGGATCTTTGGGCGCTTCTAAATCCACCCAGCTTTAATGGGTACCTGACTTAAGTTAGGGAAAACAAAGGCGGTTGGTCGTTGTGCTGGCCACATGACACCCTCGTTAACTCTAGGCCACAAAAACAGATGACCTTAACATCGTCATATAGACCACAAGATCTGAAAGGGGGAACCTTAAATAAGTATTTAAATAACAACAGAAACAGATGACCTTTACACCATCTGTCCTATATAGGGCAATATAGACCACAAGATCTGAAAGGGAATCCTTAAATAAGTATGTAAATTACAACTAACACTATAAGCTTGAAGGGCAACCTTCTTTTAATATCCGCATGCATTTTTTTTAGATCTGAAACAGAGTCATTGAAGGCACTATGAAGTTTTAGATTCATTGTGGTCATTAGATTGACTTTTAGCTGTTGCTTTTATATGGGCAATGGAACTAAATTGGATGGTCTGGTAATTTTAATTGTTTTGACGTTGAGCAAAAAAATAAAAAGAATTCCATAGTTGTGTAGTTAGTTGCTGTCGCATAGCTTTTCTTGTGGTGGTAGTATAGCTATAGTGTGCAGAAACATTTCCGCCCACATACATCAGAGGGAAAATGGAGCCTGCTTTGATGTTAGAGGAGTTAAGTCTTTTTCCGTATAACTCATATTCTTTCAGAACTGAAGTCATCGCCACCTCGCTTGATGATTAAAGCTTTTCATCCCCTCTATTCATAAAGTACGGCCCAGGCTCATAATCTAAAGCCTTGTCGTGGTGGTCGAGTGGTAAAGCGCTTGGCCTCTGAACCGTGAGTCCCGGACTCGAATCCCGGTGAAGTACCTCAGTCCACCCAACTTTAATAGGCACTTGTTTTAAATGTCCTCAGCTTATGGTACAATTACGTGACACACATGTAGATGAAATACAGTACAGCAGAGTTTCTAAAAAGTTGAAACCGAAACCTTGACTTTGTTAAGAATATTGACGTCTGAAGAGCTGCTTAAAGACGCTTTTGCTACAAGAAACTGACATGAAAATTAAAAATAATCATATTCTTCTTCACCTGTTTTCAAACAATTGTTTGCATTCTCTCCGTAATGGTGTTATTATACAAAAAGAGTCATTAAAAAAAACAACAGAATCATTGGATGAGGCTTACTACAATACAGTTCGGCTACTACCACACGGCACGTGAAACTGTTAAAGTGGACTTTAAAAAAAATGAGAGAAAGTTGTTTACGATTTGCTCAAATGATGCTCTTATATGTGAACATATTTTTTCCTTAATTACTGCATATTGCACTTATAGCTTGATATACAGTAAACATTAAATATCCAGATGAATTGGGAAAGGGGTGTCTTCCAGATAACTGAAGTTGGAATACTATTGACAATTGAAAGAAAATTCATATGGGGAAATCGCGCCGTACGTAGGCATAAAAAATTCAGGTAAAATATACAGGGATATAAACAGTGGCGTGGCAAGGTACCCCTGGGCCCGGGTTCAAGAATATGTAGATAGGCCCTTCCCCCCCCCCCCCTTTTAAGATGACAAATATTTGTGTGACAAAGAAATCCAGTAGTTTGTACATTTACTAAAACATATCCCAATACAAGTTCATAAACACGGCTGACAGAATCCTTGAAGACTATGTTTACTGTTTAGCGAAAAATTGAACATAATGCGCATGTGGCTACTTTTGTTGAAACAATACATGAATGATGGAAGCTATTCGGTGGCGTAGCTTGGGTGGGTGGAGGGGGTCCAAATTTTAAAATCCTCCCTAACCCAAATGAGTGTCCGAGATTTGTTTTACATTAAATATCAAATATTACGCCTTTATTTTATCTAATGTCAGGTTATGTTTTTATGTATGTACTGCTAAGACATTGTCGTTGTTACTTGCTTCACCTAATTAATACTCTTCGCGATGACCAATAAATTTCATGCTTCAGTTAAAACTAACATTCACTATGCGATACTTTCAAACAGTAATTGTCAACTTCTTCAATGTGCTCCTTGTATTCAACGTCCACTGTTCGCAGTCGTTTATATTTTGTCTGTATGTTTGGCAAGCTTGTTTATGAAGTTAAGTAATTGGTAGGGGATGGGGGGGGCGATTTGGTTGGAAAACAAACAACATTGATGCTATGTCAGGATATAAACCCGAGACTATCCAAATGACTGTCCAGTGCTAATATCAGACGACTAGCACAAAAGAGATACAAGACACCGATAGCAAAGACAAACAGACACAAAAACTCTTTTGTTCCTATGGCAATCAGATCATTAAATAGAAAAAACCTAATGTAAACTTTTCATATGCAAATTGTGAGTGAGTCTGGTGTGTGAATGTACATTTTTTAAAATAATGTTTTGTTTTGTATAATGCACAAATTGTAAGACAAATTTCCTTACGGGCAATAAAGATTATTATTATTATTATTATGTTAGAAAAGAACGAGTATTCTTTCTCTGGCGGAGCAAGAGTCGAGTTTCGTTAAAGGGAGACAAAATTCATCGTATTCCCTTTATCAGTTTCCACTGAGGAATCTTCTGGTGATGTGGCAGGTCTGCAGAAGTACCGCCCTCTGACAGGCAACGAGAATGTTCCTAGGAATGTTCAGAGCCCTGAAGGTATCTGTGAGGTCAGTTGTTATTATCCCCTCGGTTGATATGACAATGGGGTATATTATTATGTTTGAAAAGAACGAGTATTCTTTCTCTGGCGGAGCCAGGGTCGAGTTTCGTTAAAGGGAGACAAAATTCATCGTATTCCCTTTATCAGTTTCCACTGAGGAATTTTCTGGTGATGTGGCAGGTCTGCAGCAGTACCGCTCTCTGACAGGCAACGAGAGTGTTCCTAGGAATGCCCAGAGCATAGAAGGTATCTGTGAGGTCAGTTGTTATTATCCCCTCGGTTGATATGACAATGGGGTATATTGTTATTTTAGATAACTTCCATAAACGCTTAATCTCCAAGCCAAGGTTCACATACTTTCGCTGTTTTTCCAGCTCAGTTTTTCTTAAGTTATGAGATAGTGGTACGGCAATGTCAATCATGACAGCGGCTTTTTCTTTTTTATCGATAAGCAACAGATCAGGGCGATTAAAATCTACCGTTTTGTCGGTCAAAATAGGCCTATCCCAGTACAGCAGGTGATCAGTAGACTCGAGAACCTCTTGTGGTGAGTATTTGTAATAAGGAGGAGTATCCTTCCCGATCAAATTGTGCGTCAAAGCCAAGTGCTGGTGTATTAACTTTGCAACTTGGTTATGGCGACCTAGGTAGGCAGATTCCGATAGGGCAGGACATCCTGCCATAATGTGTTCAATCGACTCACCCGCATTTCCACATTTTCGGCATTTGTCGACAACATTGAGTTTTAGAATATGCTTTTCGTAATTTTTTGTCCTAATTACTCTGTCTTGTATAGCTGTAACAAAGCCTTCTGTTTCAGGATAGAGATGGCCTGCCTTGAGCCATGCTAAGGAAGCAGCCTTGTCGATGTTGTCCCCATGTAATAAAGCCGGGAATTTCCCATGGAGTGTTTTTTCTTCCCATTGGCGAATCTCATGGCCTACGTCGTCCAGACCGATATTAGCATCTACATTGTGTAGGTTCAGAGGGGTTGCATCGGAGTCGTATTTGCGTAAGAAGGAAACTAGTTCGTTTCTGGAGGCGTGCAGTTTTGATCGCATTTTTGATACCTGCGTCTTACACAGTCTGAAGATGTTCTGCAATCCACGGCCTCCATCTTTCCTGGGTAGGTATAACCTTATGGTGGAGGACTTTGGGTGCAAGCATCGGAATTTGGTTAACAATTTCCTCGTCAGCCTGTCAATGTCATGCAGGTCGGTGTCAGTCCATTTAATGACGCCGAAGGTGTAGAGGAGCACTGGGACGGCCCAGCTATTTATTGCACTGATAAGGTTACTGCCAGACAGTTTGGTATTGAGGATCTTGTAATTATTATTATTATTATTATTATTATTATTATTAAACAGCCATTAATGTGAAAGACACTATTTGAAATAAATAATAATAAATAATTATCGCATATCTTAGAAATTTTTGTAATTAACTTCTTTTCCAATACAGTCACAATAAGTAGCTTAAAGTCAACATCTTTAATGTTTTCTTCAAGTAACAAACAGAATATGATGTTTCTTTTTCTTGTTTAATACCTATTTTAAGTCTAAATCTAGATTTATAGTAATAGAAAAAACAAATTAAAAAATGCTTACTTACAAAATGTAAAAAGAAGCAGAAAAAAGGTAATACTATCAACGGTCCAATTAACAGATGGAAAAAAAAAACGTCACCACCAACGCACCGTCACCACATTACATAAACCTGATGAAAGCAGTTCCTTACAATGACTCTAGGTGAAAACACGGGTTAATGTTTTGAAGTTAATATGAGTTTGAAATGACGTTTAGGATATTTTAAGGAAAATTTTTGAATTTTTAAACAATTTTTTACAAAATTGCAGTGTAGGGCAGGCAATAATAGGCCATTAGTCATTGGGACAAGGCGCGATATGAAACCCCCACCACGCGACATGCGGTATTTAGAAATATGGGTCCCCATATGTCCAGAAATTGTATGTAACTATTAAATATTTCTTGGAGGCCCCAAGGTAGACCTTATGATGCATAGAGGGGCCCTGGCCTCATGCTTGTTTCACCATCGGGCGTGGGCCCCTAAATGGTCGTGGGCCCGGATTCATTAAACCCCTTCGCGCCATGGATGCTACGCTACTGGGTAGACTTAGTAGTCTATTATCTTTCGTTACACGTCAGCAAGACCACTTAGATACCGTGTTAGAGAAGAAAAAAAGTCCGGCTATGTGAGGCTCCGGATAAGCAATGGTTCGCTGTAGTGTTTTCTTTAGCCGTGTTTAAATGAAATAAGATAAAATAAATTTAAAAGCGAGTAGGCCTAATTTTTAGCGGCCCCCGTAAGGGGAAAAAGCCGCTTTTAGGTTTGTGCAAAATGTCCGTCTGTCCGTCTGTCCGTCTGTCACACTCAGGGCGCCAAAACTAGAAGAGATACGAAAAATATTTTTTCACCATTAAATGCGGCTTGAAAATTTTAGGTGCAACGGCTACTTTTAGTTTTCTAAAAGCAAACTGTTTAATTTATAAAAATTATTATGCAAGCGATTTTTTAATAATAAAACACCAATTGTGAAGCAATTACGTAAATCTAAGGGAGGAAATGTTACTATATGAAATGCTCTTGGCATGTAGATATCACGCACATTTTTTAAAATGAATTTATGTATGTCTGTCCGTCTGTCCGTCTGTCAGACTCAGAGCGCCAAAACTAGAAGAGATACGAAAAATATTTTTTCACCATTAAATGCGGCTTGAAAAGTTTAGGCGCAATGGCTACTTTTAGTTTAAAAACGCAAACCGTTTAATTTATAAAATTAATTATGCAAGCGATTTTTTAATAACAAAACACCAATTCTAAAACAATTACGTAAATGTAAGGGAGGAAATGTTACTATAAGAAATGCTCTAGACAAATAGATATCACGCACATTTTTTAAAATGAACATGATTCTAAACTAATTTCTTAAATTTAAAAAAAAAATCAGATTTTTAAAAATAAAATTGTATAATGCCCCCATTAAAATGAAACTAACATATTTTTGTGCGTTTTGTCTGTTGGTTGGTCTGTCCGTCACGGTTAGAAAAAAACACTAAAGGCTTTTGAAAATATGATTTAACCTTTACTGTTCTTTCAGAAATATTGCGATAGTTTAAGGATGGGAGTATACAGGAATTGAGCCAGGGACTTAGAAGTAACATCCGAAACATCTTGCGAATAGGTGGATCTGACAGGGATCCGACTCCGACGGGGGCCGCCTCTGAGTTTGTGTATCACACAAATTCTATTTGTAATCTTGTTTTTTATGGATTGCCAGTAAATCTAGTCTTGCTTAATTTCCTCAGATGTAGTCAAGTAATTAAAGTTTAAATTTCTACTTGGTCAATATGTGCATGTTGTTCGTGTTTGCATCTCTATTGTTATAGTGGAAAAGCTGATGTGGACGCAGCCCAAGCTTTGTTTTAACACCCAGTCCGCCACTGTGTTTGTGTGGAATCTCACAATCTCTCATCTCAAACAAGGAAACAATAGATCTATATTTCACATCCCATTCTCACGAACTCTTGATAATACTTCAGTTTACGGATGTCCTAAACTAAGTAGTCCATAGAACGACGTAGGCTATATATTATTGGGCAGTCAGCATACTCATCAATTTCTCTTTATCTACGGTTCGATTAGATCTACATCGCTCTGTTGTCTAAGATTCTGACATACAAATACAGACTACGGGATCTCAATGAAAAGGAAGCAAGAAATGTCACAAGGCTGTATTTTTTTTACTATTACAATGAACCTCATCGTAAACAAACAACATTTAGCCACGTGATTCTCTCTTTTCTATACAAATTATGTAATCCATAAAGGCTGTCACTGATACGTTTTTCTCTCCATTGTTAATCAATATTATAACGTGGCTAAATGTTATTTGTTTACGATTGGTGAATGAAGTCCATTCCTGCTCATAGCTTGCATGGTATCAAATAGGTCGTCAAAACTGACTGGAAACAAAGAATTTGTAGAAGTCTGTAACGATTTAGCTGAAAATGTGACACCTTATGCATACCTTAGGGGGGGGGGGGAGTCTAACCATGGACGCCCGCAGGGGGGTGCAAAGGGGTGCACTTGCACCCCCCTGGATTCTGAGTAGCCAAATTCTAGCCAATTTTTGCACATCAGATCAACTAAAATCTAAGTAGCAACTGAACATGTAGTGCTTCCTCAGGAGACTGGAGTACAGTTGTAGTACACTCCTATCAGATCAGGGGTGTAGCAAGATATCCATGGGACCGGGTTCAAGAATATCTTGGTTGGCCCCCCTCCACCCAAATAAGACAAATGTATAGTGTGACAGAGTAAGACTTATTGGCCACAAGAAAAAAATGCCAGGCGAAAAAAAAAAAGATGAAAATAGATTTTCTATCAAAATACAAGAAAAGAAAAAAAAACTTCGAATGGATGGTTTTGAGGCCATACGACTAGAATGGGCATTGGCATCGCATTGGTTTCAAAATCAACCACAGTTGATAAAAAAAAGAAAAAAAAAAAGAAACAAAGAAAAAAAAAAGAAAAAAACAAAGAAAAAAAAAAAAAAAAAAAAAAAACTTTGAATGGATGGTTTAGAGGTCATACGACGAGAATGTGTGGGCATTGGCATCGTATTGGTTTCAAAATCAACCACCGCTGGAATTCGATGTAGGAATAATTTAAATCGGCACTCGCTGAACCTCCAAGAAAACATTAAAGATCTAAATTTCATTTATCCTTGACAAAAAAGACCAAGAGGAATAGAGAAAGACAGTCGACAGATCGTGTGTGGTACCCAAATGATTCAACAGACCAAGGAATAGCTGAGGTGGTTAGATTATTTTATAAATCTTTTTTTTTTTTTTTTTTTCTCTTAAATGCAGATATAAAAACAAAAATAATATTGTTTTAATGAGTGGTCTAAATTAAAATAAAAAGAGTATTTTAAGAGATAAAATAATAAAAAAAGCCAATATTAATTGTAATTGTATCAATTGGATCAGTCGTGTAAAAAATTATGTTTTCAATTCAGCTAGACATATAACTCGGCTGTGCGATAGAAATATACCATTTTTTTTGTTTTGCTTTTAGCTTTCGTAATTCGCTATGATCCTATCACTTGTCTGGACCAGTTAGTATCAGAGTGGGAGTGAAGAAAGGGCTTTCTTGATGATCGTTTTATAAATGCATTTTTAAAAAAGTTAAGGATTTTGCAAGGGGACTAATTCAACTTATACCACACATCTGTCAAGTACGAGTTTTTTCCCCTTGTTCAAACTACCAAACAGACAATAACGTGTGCAAACTTTTTACCATACAGACAGAGTTGATATGAGCTTTACTTGACTTTACTGACTCAATTCTTTTTTTCCCTTGCTTTTATTTTTTTTATATTTCCTTGTACATAAGTACAAATAGCTAAGGTTGTAATATTTTGTATTTTATGATTGTCAAAACTGTGTGCCTTTAAACTTAATTTACATAAAGCAGACTTATAGTTCTTATAGATTAGGTCATGAAGACAGCAAAAGATCAGAAGCGGAGCGGTATACATTGGACACCGTGGAAACAGCTAGACGACCTTGACTTTGCAAATGACTTGGCTCTTCTTTCTCACACTCAACAGCAGACGCAGGAAAGACGTCGTTGTGGGAAGAGCAAGGTGTCCAAGATAAAGGCATCCAACAACACATCCATTAAAATCCAATGTGAGGCGCTGGAAGAGCAAGGTGTCCTAGATAAAGGCATCAAACAACACATCCATTAAAGTCCAATATGAGGCGCTGGAAGAGCAAAGGTGTCCAAGATAAAGGCATCCAACAACACATCCATTAAAGTCCAATGTGAGGCGCTGGAAGAGCTGGAAAGCGTCCCCTATCTCGGCAGTATCCTGGACCACCATAAAGAACGGATTCATATGTCAGAGCCCACATTGGTAAAGCTCGAGCAGGCATTCCATCAGCTAAAGAACACCTGGGAATCTAGGGAAATAAGCACCACCACCAAGATCAGGCTCTTTAACACCATTGTTAAGCCAACACTACTTTATGGAGCAAAGACCTGGAGAACCACTAACACCACAGATATTAATGGTTGACCATTCATGCGCACCCCTCTGAATTCTGGGTAGCCAAATTTTAGCCAGCGTTTTACACCTTAAATCAATGAACTTTGCTAAGACGCAACTTAACATCTAGTGCTACCATTAAAATAAAGTTAATAGGTATAAGCTATTGTTGTAATAGACTATGACAGGCTAATCTGTTGTTAATGTCCGACCATGTACGCTTGCCATTCAATATTCTATAACAAGTTAGTCTTAACGATTTGTTTTCATTTGCATATAGTTATTAGTTATCATTATGTTTAGTAAAGACCTAGAAAATGATAAAGAATTTTTTTGGTCTTGGAGTAAAAAATCTTGCCAGCTGTCTTTTGATTTGATATATGTGAAAGTTTCTTTGGACAAGATTGAAGAGTGTGGTTATCTTGGTAAATGTATTTACGTCTTGCGAAGTTGAGGTCAGGGATAGCAGGTTAAACACGTCAAAACGTTGATTTGTATCGACGGAGCACTGGCAGCAGCAAGAAATATACGAGCAGCAATAGCACGAATTAATTGCATTTTCTTAATATTTCATTAATAAAATGCAGATATCTCTGTCACCGAAGAGATGTGTTTGAGCGTTGGATTTGTTGATGGCAATTTTACTCGATAAGAATTCATTGGTTTGGTAACTGTTGTTAAGAGAGACGCACTGCCTGTGTCCAACTTCATTATCAGCGAATACATTATGTACCTTTTTCACATGGACAAAATATTCGACCAAAGCTATGATGGCTGCCCAGTGATGGGTAGCATTTAAAGCTGTGTTCAGGCAAGGATTCGTGAAAAATATCCTAAAGCAGCCATTGTCCGTTGCGAATCCCACATAATGAAATTTATTATCATTGACCTGAATGCTGTTTGTGTCATCCAGAAGATTATCTTTTTCTTCCATAACAGCCCCAAGAGAGAGCGATGATGCTAAATTTAACTCTTTTGTGTGAAACACAAATTGACTGACAAATATGAAATCATTCGCGCTTTAAGTAACAACTTTGAGAACATCTTTGACTGCTTGGCGTTTTTAAAATAATGGCTGTAAGTTAAACATGACAAACTGCATCTGCATGTGTAATCAGTGCCTGCTTCTCATGTGTTTCTGATTTGTCATTTAATTGTCAATTATTCCTCTTTTCATGAACCAGTTTCCATGATATTGCAGTATGTCCATCTTAGCATAATTGGCCACTTAACATCAGGCACATTAATGATATAATAAAAAAAATTGAAAAAGGCGAGACTGCTAGCAGGCAAACAGGGTATTCAGTTGTATGTTGCCGAAAATTTGTAGTCGACAGATACACCGAGAAAAAAAATGTGTTTGGATTTCGGGAGTTATTACAGAATACTACTTTACATTACATTACGTAACTTTGTGCTTTAGTTTCTTCATTAACGTTTCGCTTTTCAAGCAATAATAATGCTCAATTCAACTTGTTTTGTTTACATTATGAAGAATATCAGCACTGCAGATAAGCATTAATCGCCTGGTTGTCCATCGCGACGAGAAGCAAAGCAGTAGTAAAGTTATTGACAGTTTTGGCAACGTTAGCATTTTTGTTTGATCAACCGTTGGGATGCACGGGCCTCACAAATAAACTTAAGAAATTGTTGTTTTTTTTAATTTCATGAAACAAGTATTTAGTGTGAACTTTATATCATATAGGTATGGGTGGTGTGGTGTGCCATTTCTTTTATTTAATATTTTTTTGCAATAAAAAGTTGCAGTTACGACTTTGATCCATGAATGGCGACTTGCGCCCCCCTGCGAAAAATCCTGCGGGCGCCCATGAATCTAACTATTTGACCACACAGTGAAAAGTCTGTCCATGTCTATGTTTAAAATATCTTAAAGTCAATGTTCATTTTGTGCGTTCATGGTACAATGTCAAGGACGCTAGATTAAACATCACTGTTGCCAGCAACGTAAATAAAGAATTGAGCTATATTTTAACCTCATTAGGGTTTACAGTAAATGATGCTCACTTTTGGCATCCACGGGGTTGAGGGCTTTACACTGGGGTCTTGTGCCTCCTCATGTGGCTGGATGTTAGCCCGGAATGTGCAGCTACACACTGGGCAAATTATTCCAGCCGCGAGCACGTTACCCTGCCTCATCGTGGCGCTCGCGTGGAAATGGCTCACCAGAGAAAGTGGCTAGGCGAAAGGGTAACAAACATGACTCCCGTGGGGGTGCCCACGGGTGGACGAGAGTATGCCCCTTCACGGTGCGGACTCAACCCTGTCACGAATCCATGTGCCGTTCCTCAAGGGAACGTTATAATAATGGCGTATCCCACACGGTTAGCATGGTATAATGAAGGAGTCCCTAAAGCGTTTTCTTTATCTCATTGTCAGCGTTTTCCTTCCCTTAATTGGCTATAAGGGACTCGTTTAGAGATGCGGCGGTCTTCCATTCTGCAGACGTGCAATGACTTTAGTATCTGTTTTTTTTTATTGACTTTTGACATTCAGTATTTTTCTTTTTATATAGCGCTACTTTCATGCTTATAGCATGCTAAGAGCTCTTTGGTCCAATCTCATTTGTGGACCAGTGAGTATGCCGTGTATTGGTATTGGTATCAGTATTGGTTTTCGGTGCTGCCTTTAGGCGCTCTGTAAACCAACTCTGTTGGTGTCGAATCTCGAGCCCCCTTCTAGGTAACCAAGCCAAGTTCAAGAGCACTTAGCCTCTCGACCAAGCTTCACATGTGGGAGTGTCATGTGGAAGTATTTCAGTTTTTTTGTTTGCATGTTTTCTGTTTACTTTCCACGTTTCTGAGGCATAGAGCAATGTAGAGAGGATGTCAGCTTGATAGACCCCTAGCTTTGCGTTTGTTGTGATGCTTCGTCTGTTCCAGACATTTGCTAAAAAGGGCAAATAATCCCATAAATCTTTTAGAATAAAATATATATAAAAGTATACCGGATCCACCAAAAAGCTAGCCGTTTGTATTTCTTTTCCGCCAGGTATTTCATGACCTAGTAGGCAAGTTAGATTATTTGGCACAACTATATATTCTATCCTAAAGACTTCATTAGTTTTCTCATTTCTAGTCGTAAGAGTGGCTTTCCCTATGGGGCTCATCTCAGTTTTATTCCACATTAGTAATCTTTGCGTTGCCTTTTCTATCTGATTCTTATTTACGTATCTCTCCTGTATGGTATTTACATCAGCTCCACTATCCATTTGAAATCTTATACGGTGACCATTCACTGCCATAACTGCTGTCATCCTTTTCGTTTTGCTGTTCTCTAAAGACATCAGCCATTTATTTTCTATCATCATGACTTCATCTGTTGTGTCCGACTGCAGCTGTATTTCATCGTCCGACCTATCCCCTGACATCTGCTGAATTTTCTTTTTGCACATCAAAGCAAAATGATGTCTCCCCTTGCAAGCTAGACACGTTTTGCCCCATGCAGGACACTTTTCCTTAGTGTATTCGTGAATTCTTCCACAATACCTGCATTTACCTTTCTGAATGTTTGTCCTTGAGGGTGTTGATACTTTCTCAATCATTGGAGGGTCGGCTTGTATTATTCTCAACTGTTTCTTGGCTGTCTCGTAGGCTCTGCAAATGTCTCTGCACTTTTCCAATGTGAGATTACTATCTTGTAGTAATTTCATTTTGAGGCATTCATGTCTAACACCAAGAACTACTCTGTCTCTAATCAAGCTATCTTCCAGGCGTTCAAAACTACACGTTTTTGCTAGCCTTCTCAGATTTGTAATATACTTTTCAATATCCTCGTCTTCCTGTTATTCACGAGTATTGAAAAGATAGCGCTCATAAGTTTCATTCGTTTTTCCTATACAGAAACCTTCAAATTTGTTTAGTATTTCTTCCATCTTTCTTTCTTTTCCACTCTCAATTTCGAAACCGTCATATATGTCCATTGCTTTTGTCCCAATAATTGTTAGAAATGTGGCCACTCTGACCTCCTCTGATTCTTCCGCCAACTTAATGGCTAACTCATAGTTTCGCCAGCTCCGGTGAAACTTTTGCCAATTAGCAGCCATGTTACCTTCTACCTCGAGCGGCTCGGGTACAGGAAGGAAATTTCTAGCTGCCATTGCACGGCGTAGCCTTTTAATTGTTGCCTATTTATTATTGTAAACAATAAACCTTTATACCCTGATTAATGATTACCTCTGATCATTAATACACGTATTTACGTATTTTCTTAATATGAGCTAATTAACATACATGTTGATACACTTTTGTATATAGGTACAGTAGGCACTACTAATTTCCTAGTGTATCATTTGTCTATTTTAATACTTGTATATATGTGTAGAGAAATGTGTTTATATATATGTATATAAGTATGTGTATGCATGCATGTTTAATTATGTATATTTTGGAATGACTGTTATCTAATAACAGTCATTATCGTGAGAGGGGGGATGTCACGGTGAGGTATGGCGAGAATGATTGTTAGTGTGCTATTTTAGTATGATAGCTTGTTGTGAATGTAAATAGTCGTTTGCACGGGTTATGACTGAACGTTTTGGTCTTAGTTGAATGTGCTAGTGGATGTTTTAGTCAGTAAGGTTTTGCTCCCGGTCCAGGAAGGTTGGACGTGTGCTTCCTGGACTGGTCTTGTGTATTCATATTATATTATGTGCCTAATAGTTTAATAAAGTATTTGGATTTGGATTTATTCGAACTCGAGTTGGAATATATTTATTAAGTGTTTTGTATAACAAATATTTGAGTAGCAAGTATAAATAAATTAGGAAGAGAATAATAATCATACCCCTAGTGAGCCACATCTAACCAAGAGAAGAAACACAAGAGCCAAGAACAAGTCAAGAGATTAAACATATATATAATTGAACACCCTGACACCACCATGTTAATTAAGATCTATGTTCCAAAGACATCAACAAGTAAACAACAACCATTGGCGTCATGGCGAAGAATGAACCTTTATTATATTGAACGCGTGCACATTTGCCCACCATATCAACAGCGTCCCTATGTTGTGTGTGGACTTGGCAGAGCTCATATACTCTAACTAACATGCATGACTAGATTGACACGAAGAGGACGTAGGCTAATTATCTTCTGTTAAGAAGGAGCGTCATGTAATTTATAAGATAATATTTAAAAAAAAACATACAAACAAACAAAAACATCCTTAAGTAAAGAGGGTTTGGGGGTACATTGACGAATCAAAGATTACAATTTGAAATCCCAGTGAAGGCTATGTTTTAGATTACAATTTGAAATCCCAGTGGAGGCTGTGTTTTAGATTACAATTTGAAATCCCAGTGGAGGCTGTGTTTTTAGTATTTTGTGACGCTCTGAAACAAATCTGAGTTTATTCCGCGGACTCGCACGACTTTTTACGTAAGGTGACCCTTGACTCCCATGCAGATAAAAAGTTACAGTGGCCAGAATTTTTGTTAAATATAGATAAATAGGTTGCCTACACGGCAGTTGTATAATGTATGGCCTATAGTCAGTGCATATATATGTAGGCCTATGTGGTCGAGGTCAAGTAGTGTCTGACTCACACAAGTCAATCCATACGCCTATTCTAATTTGTTTCACTTATGTATACTTATGCCATTAAACATGACAAGTACTGACACTAATTGTTTAAAAAAGAAAAAAAAAGCCACAGACACAGAGTCGTTATATTATTTATCTTTTAAAGTCGGGTCAATAAGTTGTAGTTTGTAGTTATACTTACAGAGTTAATTAATTGGCAATGAAGCAGACTATGTAAAGCGCATAGTGTTGAACGAGCTAGGATTTATGGCAATGATGGGTATAGTTTATTTAAACTTTAATTGTAAGTAGATCGAGATTTACATCTAACTTTTTAAAACAGATATTAACTTTCAATTGCAGGCATAATTTAAGTTGCAATTCTTAAACATCAGTTCACAATATATTTTCGGATACTTTTTTTAAATTTAATGATGCATCATGATGTAGTGTTGTTGTTTTTTATATTTATAATTAGATTAAACGTTCTAGAAACAGTTTTTAATGTATGCCTATATAGATTGTCCTATCGCTAGATTACGTAGATTTACTCCTATAGGCTACTATTTAGATCTGGTTCTGTGTGTTTAAGGAAACTCTTCTAGAAAGTTGTACATTGATTGAACTGATCAACAAGAAATCACAAATTAGGAGATATTATTTAAAGTTATAAAATATATATAATATTTTGAAATAAAATTTGATAATTTCCCTATCCCCCTACCCGAAAAAAACGCGTTTAGCTTATATATAGTATATTAATAAAGCGTAATTGTATTATTTAGGATATATTTATATATAAATATATATATATATATATATATATGTGTGTGTGTGTGTGTGTGTGTGTGTGTGGTTGAGACGGATTTTGAGAGTCGGTTACACAGATCGGGTCTCTAACAAGGAAATCCTATGCCGAACTGGGAGTCGAACACTTAGTGAGATTGCGACAGAGCGTCGCATGAGGTTTGCGGGACATGTTCTACGACAAAATGAACTACGCATACCAAGAATTGCGATGACATGGAGGCCAATACGAGGAAATCCTAAACAGGGACGTCCTCGTATAACTTGTCGTCATACCTTCATGGAAGACCTCAGAACTCTGGACACCAGGTGGGAGGAGGCTTCAGACATTGCCAATGACAGATCTTTATGGAGACAGCTTGCCGCCCAATGCCCCGAACGGCGCGGGAGGACCCAAGTCTAACTAAGTAATATATATAGTTTATATATATATATATTTAAAACTTAACACTTCTCTGATAAAGTATTATGTTTTGTGTCCAACAATCAACCATTATGAAGATTCTTTCCACAATTACAAGTGGCCTGCCATTTTTAAACTTCCCTTTCATTTATTTGTAAGTTCAACATTTAACGATAGACGATGATAGACAAAATCAGCGCGAAAATAGCTTCATATATAATGTTTCAATTAATTGAATTTCGAGGGATTTGAAGGTAAAGTAAGGATTGGAGGAAGAAGAATTACTAACTTGCGCTTTGCAGACGACATTGATGGCCTAGCAGGGACAGAAGAAGAATTACTAACTTGCGCTTTGCAGACGACATTGATGGCCTAGTAGGTACAGAAGATGAATTAGATGACCTAGTGATGCGCATTGACAAGACTTCAGCAGCATATGGCATGCAAATAAATGCAGAAAAAAATGACCAATAGCCAACAGAGCTTTATAAGGGGCATCATTATTGGTGATGAAAAGCTAACTAGCGTTAGCAGCTTCAAATACCTCTGAGCTATTGTCATAGAGGAGGGAACGAAACCCGAACTACTGGCCCAAATAGCACAGTCAACAGCAGCCCTTTCAAAACTAAAAATAATATGGGACGACAAATGATTAGTCCTAGGCACCAAAATGAGCCTGATGCGCTCCTTGGTCTACTATGAAGTTTCTTTGAGCTGCATAGCACCGCGTTACGGGACGAATATGTTCCGCAGGTAGAGGATTGTGCATCGGTGCACGGTAGCAGTAGCTGTTGACCAAAATGGTGCGTGCACAATAGAAGAGAGCACCTGGCTGCAAGCGGCGTCGGAACGAGACAGCTGGAGGTCACTCCCGAAGGCCGCGGGATACACATTTGAGAACAAAAGAAAATCTGCTGCCGACGACAAACGCAGACGGCGAAAAGAAAATCTAAATCGACCACCTGCGAACAATGGTTATGCTTGCTATGGATGTGGCAAAATATGTAGGTCACAGCTGGGGTTGCGCAGCCACGGGAAATACTGCATTCCTCACCACTAATCTTATATATATATATTTATATTTATATATCCGACTTCTGTTCTCAACAGTGATTTGATTCAGCGAAAAAAAACAGTAACAGCTGTTGAAATGACATGCATTGAAAAACTGACTCAATCAATGCGCACTTTATGGTTGCTTAGTGCATTTCTGATGTATCACGGTTTGTAATTTTTTAAAACCATTTTCACATTAAACAATATTTAGGAATATCATTCACTATTTAGTGTTTCGTTTACAATATACTTTACCAATAAAGTGTGTGTGTGTGTGTGTGTGAGGGGAATGGCTCAGTGGTAAGATGCTTGGCTTCCGAACCTAGGGATCAAGAGTTCGAATCCTGGTGAAGACTGGGATTTTGAGCTTAACGATTTTATGACGCTCCTGAGTCCCCACAACTCTAATTGCTATATTTCATTAGGTGGGGAAATAAAACCGGTTGGTCGTTGTGCTGGCCACATGACACCTTCGTTAACCGTCGGCCATAGAGACTGATGAGCTTTATATAATCTGTCCATATATATGACAACGTCTTAAAGGGGTTCCTTTCATCGATGAAGAACTACCTGGTATTAGCCGATGTATTATTGGATCAAAAATTAAACGTTTACTCTGAATGCAGCTGTTTTGAATGCCCTGAGCTGAAGACCATACCACAGATTCTCATGAACATTTTTACTATGTATTTGAAGTTTTAGATATGTAGCGTTAATCCTTCAGTCATATAGTATAAATCAAGGTGTAAACTGATGGGGGCGGAGGGCAACTATCCCAATGTGCTGTAGACAATCTAGTTCATTCAAAGCAAGTACTTTCATTCAGAGTGTTACAAGGTCAATTGTAGTCAAACTGAATTTCCATTTGATTGGACCAATAGAAATTATTTTATCTTAAAATTTTGTCTATTACATTCAGCCTGTGCCTATTTTTCAAGCAATTTCGCTTTTTTAAGACATTTGTGTTTGCAGGGCAATGCAATATTGTTTTATTTATTAAAAAAAGCAATGATCTAGAATCATTTAGTCTTATTTGTCTTGCTTTCAGCTGTTTTGAACTTTGCTTTAAGTCTTATTTATATTCTTACAATGACGCAATCTTCTATTCTTTAGGTTTGTCATGTGACGTCGGTTGGTTTGGCAGCAAATGTGAATATAAATGTCACTGCAAGGGCAATAAATGTGATCCGTCAGGAGAATGTGTCGAAAATTCCAAATGTGAAACAGGCTGGTTTGGAGCGTCTTGTCAGTTCGGTATTGTTTGTAAAATATTTTAGTATCACAATTTTAAAAATAAAGTTAAGCAAATTAAACAGGCCTGTACTTACGTCATTGCTTACAAGTTATTACAAAGTAAAGTATGTACTAAGTAAGTCACACAGTGGTCACACACATAGAACACTTACATATCATATTTTTCTTTCACGTACATATTTTACTTTCTGTAATATATATGAGTAGATCACATTAAAGATATGTTTTTTTTATTGGTTATAATTATTCATCGTGTCCACCTGTGGGTCGCGACCTTTGGGTCGAATGACCACTTGCCAGGTGCCCAGGGGTAGCCTAAGACAATGACAATTTTTTTGTCTATTATTCTTTATTAAAATTGACACAAAAGATCAAATTCTTTTTTTTTTTTTGTCATTCGATTTTTTAAGTGTTGTAACAATCACTTTTGTAACATAAAAGGTATATAAAAAAGATGTTTTTCTGTAATTAAAGCATAAATAACAACCACATAAAGCTTTTTTAAGCAAATATATCATGGATGTCAGATATATGCATTTAAGATATGATTATGATTTTATAACATTAGCAAAATTACAATTAGGGTCTACCTAGGCCTATCAACGAAAGAAACTTTGGGGTTGAGAGACAGCGTTAGTCACAGTAGAGACAGAGTTAGACTAGTAAACACAGAGTCATAGAAGAGACAGAGTTAGACTAGTAAACATAGAGTCACAGTAGAGACAGATTAGACTAGTAAACATAGAGTCATAGTAGAGACAGAGTTAGACTAGT
>JADKLZ010079391.1:19045349-19067548 GCA_021533235.1 Biomphalaria straminea | reverse complement strand
TTAGACTAGTAAACATAGAGTCATAGTAGAGACAGAGTTAGACTAGTAAACATAGAGTCATAGGAGAGACAGAGTTAGACTAGTAAACATAGAGTCATAGTAGAGACAGAGTTAGACTAGTAAACATAGAGTCATAGTAGAGATAGAGTTAGACTAGTAAACATAGAGTCATAGTAGAGACGAGTAAGACTAGTCATGGTGCTTGACCTGATCGACACTGAAACAAGCGACAATCAAACATTTACACAGACATTGTAACATAGCCTATTGGCATTATGTTTACGTAATTTATAAAGCTCCTAATATATCTTCCCTTTTAAACACTAGCTTTTTATTGGTGCAACACAAATATTCTACATTACTTTTGATTGTTTTGACCAAGTTTTTAATTTTTAGTGTTTAGTAATTAGTTTAGTTTAATGTGATGTTGTAGAATCATCACATTATTAACTTTATTATTATGTCATTTAGTAAATGTAGCAAAAGACGCACAATTTACAAGCTTCTCCGATGACGATGACAAATATTTGCCATCAGACAACAACGAAGACACCTGTTCTAAAAGCCTGCGTGTGATGATAGTTAAGTGGAAGCTTCAGCTCGTAATTACCTGGATTAGATTAATTGTTAACAATACAGGTATTTACACCTATATTTTTCTCAGCCAGATCTAGATGTTTGATTTTTTAAAATACTTAAATTTTCTAAGTCTTTAGTCGAAAAGACAACCTCCCTCCCCCCCCCCAAAAAAAAAAGGCATTAAATCTATTTACGCCTAAAAATAATCAAAGTATTTTTTTTAAAGGAAGACTTTGCTTTATCATAGAAGTCAAATGGAAAAGCTAAATTTACATTTACCCCACTTAATTTAAAGTTTTCAAAAACTTTAGTTTAAATCTCAATCCATTACAATAACACACAATTATTAGTAAAATGTTTGTCAAATATTTGACATGTTTCGGATGTTTCTTCCGAGTCGAACATAATTTACTTCCTAGTTTAAGCATCCCGCAGAACGACGAGGGATGGCAGCGGGAGGGGTTTTAGCCCGGGAGCATCGGGAAGTAGGAACTACAGTCCAGCGCTCATACCGCACGACAAGGCAGGCTAGTAGGGTTTACACCTTGAACATTATATAGGTCTTATCAAACGAACTTTCTGAATCGAACTTCATAACAACAAAACTGTTTCATCAGATGATCAAATCAAAAGTGATCGGCTCAAGTGTCGTAGCAACCATATCACAAAGGAGTGGTTCATTTCGCCCTGGCCCAATATTAATAGGGGTCTAAACGAAACGGGCTCTTGTAAAGTAAAAAAAAATGTTAACTACATAAAGTTAGATGTTTTAAATTATTAAATAATGGAAATTAAATCATTGCATTGATATTGTTTGAAAGGTATATTTCATGTGTCTACTTTCATTGCTGTGGTGTAGTAGGAAATAAATTAAAAAAAGGTAGGCCCAACTCTACAATATTCAGTACAGCATTTTATTAAATTCTAACGTGTTAAGATTTCTAATCAATAATAAATAATAAAAAAAAACTAGTAATAACTATAAAAAATAATTAAAATAATTCATTTTATAATAATCAATAAACATTATATCTGCTTTTTATTAAATAATAAATCGGTGTGTATTAACTAGTTCAAATACATGGATAAATAGTATGAAAAGACCATCAAACTGTTTCTTTTCCTGTAAAAAGTCACTAGGTAGTTTTCGTATTCAGAACAACAAGCAATTAATAAAACTATACTAAATAAACAACACAGTTATTAATCTCACTCATTATGACCGTTCCATTAATAATATGGATAAATCGAATGTAGACAATGGTCCGAATTAATTACAATCTACTATTTTCCAAGTAACAAAGTTAATATAAAACATCTAGTTAGGACAATGGGCCTTATTCACCAACTGTTAATAAACACATTTAGCCACGTCATAATATAGATAAAACAATGAAAAATAAGTATCACGTGACAGCCTTTATGGATTACATAATTTGTATAGAAGATATAAAGAATCATTTGGCTAAATGTTGTTTGTTTACGATTGGTGAATGAGGTCCATTAGAAAGCCCCTCTACTTCTCACTAACAATGCACAGTCAGAATATATAACGATTAACCAGGTGAATCGGAATTCTAGCGAGTTTTATTGTAGACCAATGACATTAACTTTTCAAATGGCCCGAACTTTAAGGGCCTCAATTCTCGTTTACCTCGTGAGGATAGCGTGTACTTTGTGTATTGTCAGTCTTATGTTATTTTATTCTTGGAAATGTAGGTTCACATTATAACGGCTTGAACTCGGTGACACTCAACTTACGCATGGGGCCTATAATGTCGTATTCTTGAGCCGGACCCATGAGGACCTTATTGCATCACTGGTGGCATTATCTCTATTAAGGCTAGAACATTTTAAAACTTTTTTATTCCACTTTCAGAAAGGGTGTTAGTCATTATTCATAACGCGCTGGTTGTGTGTTATTTTATGTATCAGAATGTTGTTCTATAGTGTTGTTATAGTCGTAATGCTAAGGTGGACAATTATAAAAAAAAAAGTTCCCTTTCAGACCTCATGATCTATAGGGCAGGTGATGTAAAGGTCATCTGTTTCTGTGGTCCACTATTAACGAAGGTGTCATGCGGCCAGCACAACGACCAACCGCTTTTGTGTATCCCCAACTAATGTCATGTACCCATTAGAACTGGATGGACACAGAGGCTCCCAAAGATCAAGAATTTTAAAATCCCAGTCTTCACCAGTATTCGAAGCCGGGACCCCGGTTTGGAAGTCAGGCCCTTTACCGCGCCCTTTGGACAAGTGTAGTCAAACTGAATTTCCATTCGTTTGAATCAATAAAATCATCTCCTCTTATTTTTAAGATTTACTTTTTTTAACAAAATGCTTTTTTTTTTTTTTTAGATATATACATTATATGTGTCTTTGTGCTGTTATTATGACTATAAAATTGAGTTTTTGAATACAATATTTTTGTTAAAAATCTAGTGTTTCAGAAATGCATATCCTTAATGTTTTTAGATAAAACAGACACATTTAGCGTCAGCTTCAAACCACAACTAGAGACGGACTCATCAAATATCAACAATGATTATATCAGGTGTGCTTCGGAGTCCAGACATGTTGTCAATTTGAAGACTGTAGACATTTTCTGTCAGCTTAACTCCAGCATTCATGAACTCATGATAGAAGGGCCGGGTATCAAATCTCTTTGTTCTATTTACGTAAGCGGAGGTGAGTTTAGTGAGTTATTCTTGGCTGAATATAAAAAGAAGTCACTGTTCTCGATTACGAAGATAAGAGTGATTGCAGTATATCTCATTACCAAGTGAACCCAGTAGCAACAAACACATTTTGCTACATCTAATGCAGGCACCCTGGACATTATTCAGATGAGAATTGCTTTGGCTTGTCTTAACACTTGAGTATAGGCACCAAAGTTAATACCTATCATTCCAATGGTTTGGGGGGTGCGATGGCTGAGTGATTCCGAACCTGGAATCCTGGGTTCAAATCTCGGTGAGAACTGACTTTGAAATCCAGGATTCTTAGGGCACCCCTGAGTCCACTCAACTCTAATGGGCACCTGACTTAAGTTGCGGAAAGTAAAGGTGGTTGGTCGTTTTGCTGGCCACATAACATCTTGCTCGTTAAGCGTTGGTCAAATAAACAGATGACCTTAACATCATCTCCCCAATAGATCACAAGATCTGAAAGGGTACTTTACTTTTTTTTCTCTATTCCAGTGGTTAAAACAAAAAGTGGATAATCTTTTTATCCTCACATGCGGAATAATTAATAATGAGTGGGTCGGTGTTAATAAAACACGTCATTTGTTGCGTCACTTCCTATTGGAAATTTCCACGATAAACTGAACAATGTCAAGGACGTTGAATTTAACGTTATTGTGGCCAACTACATACAAACATATGAGCTTAGAAAATGTGTTTTGGCAGTGCTAAAAAAGTGTTCAAAATAATCATATCATGGAACTAAAAAAAAACATATCTTATCAACACAAATACGTCAGAACTCCTCCACAACGACATTCTTGTGATTTGTATGAAAGTCAAAACTCTTTTCAAACTCTAAACACGTCGAAAGTGAGTTTGACTAGTCATTGTAGTATCTTATCAGTGTCTACTGAAGAATTTTCGGGTGATGTGGCAGGTCTGCAGCAGTACCGCCCTCTGACAGGCAACAAGGATGTTCCTAGAAATGAAGGTATCTTTCAGGTCAGTTGTTATTATCCCCTCGGTTGATATAACAATGGGGTATATTGTTATTTTGGATAATTTTCATTGACGCTCAATCTTCAAACCTTGGTTCCCGTATTTTTCTTGTTTTTTCTATCTCAAGTTTTTCTTAAGTTATGAGACAGTAGTACGGCGATGTAGATAATGGTAGCGTTTTTTTTTCTTTTTTATCAACGAACAAAGATTTATTATTTTATTATTATTATTATTATTATTTTTCAAACTTTTTTAGTTTTGATTTTTTTTAAATACCCTAAAAATACCAATGCATTTATTTAAAATGCCATTTTCCAACTAGATTATAAAAATTGACCTGTTTTACATTTCTTTTTCCAAGGACGCAATTTGGCTCTAAAGCAAAGTACCTCCCAGTCCAGTACTTACTTCGACGGTATTTCTATCAATATGTCAAGGTCATCCAATGCTGTGGATGGAAACACTGACGACGATTATTATCACGGCAGCTGTATTCATACTGATCATGAAATGAATACTGAGGGACCAACATGGCGTCTCAATTTTGCTTTTCCTGCATTACTTCAGGGAATAATGATTTATAACAGAGGTAATATTTCCGCATATATTGGAAAATAATATAAACAGCAAAACCATGTCATCTATTAGACAATATAATGACATTGTAGGCAAGACGATGACATATATTAAACAATACAATGACAAATATTAGGCAATGATAATTAGGCAATATAATGACATTCTTCTTCTTCTAGTTGCTTCTGTCTTCCGAGACAGAAGGAGCCATATATATAGTTGCTTCTGAGCTGTAGGCTCTTTTGCAAGAAAAAAGAAGTGCTATTTTTGTATTTCATTTGTTCAGCGCTGCTATACAGAGTGTTCAGTATGTTGGGCTGTCAGGTTGAAGTTTGTTTGCCACTGACGCGTTCATCACAGATGACAAATTCTGACCACCTTGCACACGGCCCCCGAACGCCCAGTTTGACATGCCTGCATTAACGCATAAATCTATAAACCTAGAGACCTAAGCATCTACACACTTATAGATCAATAAACCAACAAATCTTACACCTACAACAAGTATGTACAAATTTATTTTATTTTACTTTTTTTTGGCAGCTGATTGCTGCCAGGAACGTTTACAACATTTCAAACTAATGGGGTTCTCACCAAGTGGTCAGATTGTTTTTACTTTTTATGATGGATTGAATGAAGCCCAAGTCAAGTATCCAGTCATTTTCGTGTCTCCAATGAAAGCTTTATCTCAGCTGACTGTCACAGCGCAAAGAACAACTACATATTCAGCCATTTTAAACTTCTGTGAGATTGAGGCTTTTGGAGGTAAAGTTTAAAGTCATGATCGCACGTTTCTTAGAAGACAACTGATAGTTGTCAAAATAAATTATGCAAAATGCATTTTATTAAACTCATTCCTATTTTATGTTCAAGTACTATAAGTGAACTAATCAGTTTATTTAATTTGCATACATAAATATGGAAAAAAATAGAAAAGGAAGTATGGGCATCGAGCCCACGGCATTCGCGTTATTAACGCGACGTTCCATCAACTTAGCTAACCAGCCATGTTAATATGAGCGAAATTTTAGCTTGAGATTAATGATTCAATTTTTACTTGATATTTTTTGTGTATACTTGTGTGACTTTGGATAATGAAGAAAGCAGGAATTCGAAAATATTTTAGTGTGTGTGTGTATGTTTAGGAGAACCTGGTGTGTAAGCCCCTCCCCCCAAAGCCTGTGTGATTTTCAACCAATACTAGGACATAAAAGGCCTTAGATTTAGAAGAATTGTAAAAACTCGAATTAGGCCAAATCTTGTGTCGCTCTAGCAATCGAAACATTTTAAGAAATAAAAGCAACAAACGTTTTAATGTCTCAGTCCCCTTATCTTATCATATACAATACAGACATTGCTTCAAAAAAGAAGATGATTACGTCCTACGCGTTATGCATTAAGTCATGCATATGTATGATTGCAAGTACTTAAAAAAAAAAATAATCACGCTACGATATAATTTGTTGCTATCAAGTAAAAGATTATCTGTGAACGATTAGTTGGCAAACCAATCGTCAGTGAACCAATTGTCGTGTGAACCATAAGCTGTGAACAGTCGTCGGCGAATAAGCAGACCTCTTAAAAGAAATCTCCGATGGTTTCCTAAATTTGAGTTATTGACATATTTAAATTCTGCATAAAGAGTTGTAAACATTTGACCATTTTGTATTTAAATGCTTAGAAACTTGTATATTGAATCATTTAAACAGTAAATCTTGACTTCTAAACAAAAACACACACGTAGGTGTTCTTATATATTTTGTTTCTTGGTTGACCATACGTCACTTTCCTAAAACAATATTGAAAGCGAATTTAGATCTAGTAAATCGTATTGACGCCTAGTCTAGTGGTCGCAAATACGACTCCCTAGCCATACGCCGCTCTTTGACTCCTTGGCTGCCGCTCTTTCGATAAATTTTAGCGCAAACACGGAATATTATTCATCAACTTACCTTGTGAGAGATTAATATAAATTATTGCAAGTCTACAGAAAAGAGGCACATTTCTAGAAAAACAAGCATAATAAAACGGCTAGTCGTTGGTCATGACATCAACATAAAAAGATATTTACAAAGTAAGAGAACCGATTGTTCGGATTATCCACTCCATTAAGGATAAAAGAAATTCTATCGCCGGTTTAAAGTATTTCTAATTGAGGAATAGAGTATGCAGATCTATCTGCTGTAGAACAAGGTTTGTTGATTACGTTTTAAAACCTTTTACTGTTGATTGGAATAAAAGTATTTTTTGTATAGGTATGTGCGTACGACATTCTTCATACGAGACTAATACTTTTATTACATTGCTTTTATTTTTTAGGGATCTATCATTTAAAAAAATCAAACGGGAGTTGTAATTGTTCATGTTTTCTAAGTGAATAGCGACCCCAACGATCGCTATACATAATGGAAATGCAGATAGTTACATTTCATTGGACCGTGTTGAAAGAAAGGGAAACGAGTGTTGTTGTTTTTTTTATCATTATTTTGTTTGTTCTCTGTGTGTTTGTAGAGCTTTTTTTTTCATTCTGAAAAAAACTGAAAAATTTATGTGGTACTGAAAACAAAAGGAATTGGGGAATCCTACCTTCATAAAAATTGTAATAAATTTATTTCGTTTATGATAGAGAAAGGTATAGGGTAAATTGAAACATCAACAATTCACAATAAGCAGAAAAAGTTACTGTGAAAGACCAATTTTAAAAAAATGATATAGAAATATTTAAATTTAAATTTTCAAAACATTATATTTTATCGTGATTTATATATAGTCGTTTTGCAATTTCTAACCCGATATTAGATAACATAAGATATTTTTTATTAATCTAATCTAATGGAAATTCAGTTTGATTGCAAATGACAACCTCAGCGTAACTACTGTTAAAAAAAACAATATCGATGAAAAATTCGAAAAATATATTTTTATAAATATTATATTACCTAAATCTACATATATATTAACTATATGTAGGTATAGGTATAAATTGATTAGCCTACCAGAAAAAAAATATTTAAAGGAGGTAAAACACAATAGATCTTCCTAAAGGGGTTACCCATTAACGATATAAAGGAGTGTTGATAACAGAGATTAATCCTGTTATAGACAAAAATTAATACTACTTTAATGTATCAACATATTTAATCCCTATAGGTGAAGCACGCAAAGCCCTCCTCTTCATTCCCTTTCCCACTATAATGAGACAATATTCTCCAGACTTCCATTTTAGCAACTTTTTACAAATCTGTTCAATACCCTTTGCTCCAGTGAGTAGCCTTAAGATTCGTTACTTAATTTTCACTACCAAGCTCAACATCTACTCTCGACAATTCCTCTTTAGTGGGAGTGCGTGGAGGGGGAGGGCATTATGTGCATTTCTTTCACCAACACTCCCCGACATAAAATAAATATTCTATAGTATTATTTAATCTAAAGTATTTACATCAGGAACTAAATATTTTCACGAATTGCATAATTATCGATTTCAAAAACTTATCCGTCAACCTTAGGATTTGGTGATGGAGGTGAAGCAGTGAGCGGAGAATTATGTTCAAAATGAAGTCACTATTAAAGAGGGCCTAATTTACCTGTTAGAGTAGTTTCAGATAGTAGAATCCCGAAAGATATCTTATATGCTGAGCTTGTGGAAGGAGTCAGACCCAAGGGCTGCCCAAGACTGACATATGGAGATGTCTGCAAGCGAGACATGAGAGCCACAGGCATCAACGAAAATATGTGGGAAAACATAGCCAAGGACCGGAGTGCATGGAGACAGACTGTGCGTGCTGGGACAGGCCTCGCTGAGAAAAAAAGAAATGAAGCGGCTTTAATCAAGAGGGGAAAAAAGAAAGATGCCCTGTCCGCTAGCCCTGAATCTGATGCATACACATGCATGAATTGTGGCAAAGTCTGCCGATCTAGAATTGGCTTGATTAGCCACTACAGATTCTGACCCGTCTCAAGACTAACCCAAAACCAGTGACTCATCTGGGCGCATCCATCGCCTTGCGAGACAAAAAGAGCCCTATATATAGTTTACCTGTACCTGAATGTCCAGTTGCCTAAATTTCCGAGTGTTTAAATATCGTGCCTAAATTTCTAGTGCTTAAATTTTCAGACACCCTGTCTGATGTTTATAGTCATGCGACCCAGACCATAATTTTCTAAGTTCATGTCACCTAGCTGGACAGTTGAATGAATATTTTGTTTTCGTTTACTTAAATTAATTTGTTTACAATACAGTTGTTGCTTGCTCTGCAATCCGTTCTTCCCTAGTCTAGAATAAGTCTAGATCATAAAATTTCTTTGGTATATTTTAGATTGGGAGTGTCCATTCGGCAAGTATGGTCTTGACTGTGACAAGACCTGCAACTGCGCCGACAAAACCCAAACATGTGTTGTGAGTACTGGGACTTGCCCCTCTGGCTGTAACGCCGGATACCATGGTGAAGGTTGCATGGAAGGTAAAGAGATTATCATTATGTAACCTAGGCAATATTAGTTTTCTTTCTTAACCTATAACGTAGATTTCAATTATTAGAAATGTCATAATTTAGTTAGAAGATGGCCATATGAGCCATTGTCACATCATCACATCTTCTTGACTCCTTGAGATAAAACATCATATCCCCTCCTTACCCTTTGGATCAAACATCGTCACATCTTCTTGACACCTTCATCATATTTTTTGATATTTTTAAATAAAACGCCACATCTTCCTGACACCAAACATCATCACATCTTCTTGTCATCTTGAGACCAAACATCAGCACATTTTCATGATACCTTGAGCTTAAATATCATCACATTTGTCTTGAATCATGAGACTAAACATCATCACACTGTCTTGACACCTTGGCTCTAAGCATCATAACATCATTTTGCCACACAAACGAATACAATAGATACTTGTTCATTCTATAATAAATTAATGAATTCGTCCCTTACAAAGTGACTTCCCTTAAACTTTGGACTGGAAGACTAGCCTTCAACGACCATTTCTTCTCACCATTAATGAAAAAACAACAACACGAGATTATGACTTCGTAGGCATTTCTTTAAAGAGTTTAGATTCCCTCCATCCCAGTGGCGTAAATGGGGTTTGGCTTGGCTCAGTACATCCCTCCATTATGACTTCGTAGGCATTTCTTTAAAGAGTTTAGATTCCCTCCATCCCAGTGGCGTAAATGGGGTTTGGCTTGGCTCAGTACATCCATCCATTCAGATCTCTCAACGCTAGTCTAGATGGCTCTAGATTTATTCTTGCACTCGTTGCTAAAGATTCAGGCCCTGGAAATGCGTAACTTATTTTAATTACCAAAAAGAAAAAAAAACACACAATTTTGTTGTCATAGTTCTAAAAGATCTAGATGTATACATGCAATGTATTTAAAAGGTGTTGTTTTTTCCCTCTTCAATATAACCGAGAAAATAAAACATACGATAAACATGCATATATGTAACCCTGCCGGACCAGATATAACGTGGCCTTCATCAGCTACAGGTCAAACAAATAAAATGATAAACAATTAACACAAAATAGGTTTACAGGGTTACATATATGTTTATCGTATTTTCTATACAGTAGTTCACCCCTGCAGCAGTAAATCTTTGTTTTTGAGTCTTTCTTTTTGAGTCTTAAAATACAAAAGAAGCAAGGATTTATTTAAATACTGCGTTGAAAAAGAAAAGTTTGTGATCAAAAGTGAGTAGTTCTTTTGCAGAATGCGTAGATCTGTATAAATTAAGAATTCAAGATCGATGTATTTAGCTCTGTGTTTATAAAGTGTAGAGTGATATACCATTGTCACAGTGCAAAGCTGTAGCTGGAGATAGTCTCTCAACGACGCTAAAATGAACTTTACTTTCCCCGATAAACAATAATAAGGCGTGTCTTCGAGTCTGTAGATTAATGAGGAATGCAGTATTTCCCATGGCTACGCAGCCCCAGCTGTAGCCTACATAGGCCTACATCTTAATGTGTGGCATTTGATCTTTATATCAAATGTCATTTATTAGCTTTATTTGAGTCTAGTTAGTTGACCAATTCTTTTCAAATACTTTTAAAGTCATAGGCCTAGGCGAAACGATGTTAGTGTTCCTAAATGAAATAGAAAAATAAATACATAAACAGCAAACAAAATAAAATGACGCAATTAAATTAAAACCCAGGTGCGGTGTTTGTGTGGTAAAGCACTTGGCTTCCGAACAGGGGTCCCGGGTTCGAATCCTGGTGAAGACTGAGATATTTAATTTCGAGGTCTTTATAGCGCCTCTAAGTCCAGCCAGCTCTAATGGGTACCTGGCATCAGTGCTGGCCACAAGACACCCTCGTTAACCGTGGGGCACGGTAACAGATGACCTATACATCATTTGCCGTACAGACCATAAGATCTCAAAGGGGAACTAGTCAGGCTAGAGTAATTCAACGATAACAAGTCCATTGCGAGGCCCCCCATTAGGAGGCTGCCTAGTTCACCTGTCCAACTCTCGACATTGAGTGGTGAAAGTGTGATACTCTGTTTCATATTGAAATTATCTACTAGGAAAATTATATTTTTTTTTTATTTTATTTTGTACACTTGGTAAACAAAAGTTTGCATATTATAGTGTTTTTGTACGCCCTGAATGAACTTCTCCAAGTGACGCTAAAGTTGTTTTTTTCCCCTCGGTCCATGCTTCTATTGACAGTGTGTGAGCATGGCACATGGGGAGACAACTGCTCTAAACTTTGTGACGACAGATGTGCCAATCAATCTTGTGACAGTGTGACCGGTCAATGCCTAAATGGATGCAGAGATGGATACATTCTTCCTAATTGTACTGAAGGTAAACTTCTTGATTTTAATGAAATGTAAAAGTAAATCTGTTAATTAATAAGAAGATGGTGACAATACTTTACGGCCTTTTCAGTATACTGGTCAGAAGTTGGAGAGCGCGGTGGCTGACCTGTTAAGCACTTGACTTCCGAACCTGGAACTTATACTGGGATTTTGAATTTCGCGATTTCGCGATTTTAGTACGCTCCTGAGTCCACCAATTGGTACCTGACTTAAGCTGAGGAAAGTAAAGGTGGTTGGTTGTTGTGCTGGTTGTTCTCGTCAACCGTTGGCCAAACAAACAGATGACCTTAACATAATCTGCCCTATGGACCTGAAAAGGGGAACTTGGTCAGGAGTTACCTTTATATACATAGTATTCTGAAGACTTATATGAGGCTACTTTTCCACAAGACATTAGTTTGTGTTGCTTCAAAGTTGTTTTCATAATGTCAAAATGTTCACTTATTAAAATTTTTTAATTAACTTTGGTTTGCACGGAAATAAAATCATCTTAAACTCACTGTAAACAAAAATATTTCGTTACTTTATTGCGTCACTTCATTTTTAATTTAAATTTTAAATTTAAATAATCGAAGAAAAGTGTTGAAATTAATGCATGGCTTTGAGGATGAGTCAAGGCCAGCCTTAGATAATTTGAGGACTTAGGAGAAGTTATTGGTCCATATCACGACTTGGGGATTGTAGGTGTGTGACGTTCACTGGTGTAGGGGCAAAGATTTTTTATGGTACGTCATTATAACACTAGCTCTGTAGAACGAATAGTTGTAGACACACTAGTAACAGATCAACAAGAAAAACAAATGTTGAACTGTAGAGAAAAAGAAATATTGAATGACTTGATTATCAAGAAATTGATTGAAGAAAATAAATTGCATATTATATTTTTTAAAATGGGAGCATTTAGATGGTTCCACTGCGTTGTCCGTCCGGTTCTCTTGGCATAAATCAGCTAGAAATGCTGTAGGTCCTGCAAAGACTTGTGATGACGCCAGGTGTTGGGTGTCGTCTGCTATAGTTGCAGAGCCTGGTTATAAATAGAAAGCCAGGCATGCCGGAAAGAAGAGTTCCACAAACGCAAAGTAACGGATTTATAGGGATTTCGAATGTCTTCGACCTAGCCACTTAATATAGGGCTGCTACAGCGACGCAACAAAACTGACCATCCGAGGAAGGAGTAAAGTTCCCCTTTCAGACCTTGTGGTCTATAGGGCAGATGATGTAAAGGTCATTCTGTGGCCTACGGATAACGAGGGTGTCATGTGGCCAGCACAAAGACCAATCGCCTTTAATTTTCCCCAACTAATGTCAGATACCCATTAGAGCTGGGTGGACTCAGAGGCGCCCAAGGATCCCGAAATAAAAATCCCAGTCTTCACCAGGATTCAAACCTGGGACCCCCAGTTCAGAAGCCAAGCGCTTTACCGCTCAGCCACCGCGCCTCTCGAGGAAGGAGTGGTTTGATAACAAATGAGTGAGGAGTAACTAGGTCTCCATGATGTGATCACACTGAATATGAGTAGTCTGTAGAGTAAGACAAGGGATTGACAGATCAAATGTGTTATGTCGTTTTACACAGCAAGATATAAAGAGAGAAGTCATGTGTGTAGATCAGTGAAGGTCAAGTGTTTTTGTTCAGCGGACGTTCTGTCACAGTTCAAAGGTTGCGACGTTGCAGGTCAGTGTCCAGGCTTGTCCAAAGAGTTGAGCCAAGACTATTCAAACTCTAGGCGTGTAAGCCTGCTTGAACAAACCGTTCCGTCTGGAAGAGATCCAAGTCAATGTCTATGTAAAGCATTGCTATTTCAGATGTTTCTGGCACTTCGGGCGCATGGACAATAATACATGGCCGAAGGCCGAGCACACCGTGAACCCCCGCCATCTTTCTATGTTATACCAAGCTAACCGTGAAAGACTCGCCATCAATGTAACGGTCCTGTTGAGGAACAGTGCATGAATTATAGACAGGGACGTGGAAGCTCTCTTTCAACTACGCACCGTGCAATTGGAAAGCTCTCGAATTCCCAAAGACACTCTCACAGGAGTTTTGTTTTGCTACTCATTTAGCCTAATTACAAACTCTTGTGATCGTTTCCACCCGAGTGCCACGTTGAGGCAGAATAACTTGGGAGTGTGTAGCCTACTCTAATGATAGATAACCTAAGACTCGATTTCAAATTCAGACTCAAGCAACTTTAAAATAATTTTTGAAACAGTAGCAAGGAATCTCTCCCCCCCCCCCCAAAAAAAAAAAACAATTGTCTACAAAATTGATTGGACAATGGGGCATAACTCACTGAACAAAATAGCAGCATTGAAGTTGGGTTAAACAAAACAATTATTTAAAATATTTCCAATTGCACAAACATATTATTGTTTGGCTAAATCTACTAAAAATTAAATGCATAACTGATTCAAAATATTGATGTAGTTTCATTCAATATAAGCTTTATTTCATAAAAATATATTATGATTATTTTACTTGTGTATGGAATGTATTTTTGAATTACTTTGTTACAGTGTGCAGTCATGGTTACTGGGGAAGTAACTGTTCCAATTTGTGTCGTGACAAGTGTTTAACAGAGTTGTGTGACCCTGTCACAAGTCAGTGTTATGAAGGTAAGTAAAACAGCCATTCAAATTTGGTTGATAAAAAGTTGTAGGTGAAATATGTGTACAGCCATCGAGACAATCGAACGACAGTCCAGAGCGCATACCGCACGTCTAGGCAGCCATCCCTATTAAATATCGACTAGAGATGAAATGAAGCTACCACAGTTTGAGTTTGAGCGTTCCCCCCACCCACACCAACAAAAAATGTGTGTATGTTTAACTCTTTCTCTCCTAATTGACTATGCCAACGTTGATTTTATCCCATTAAATTCATTAAACTAAATATTTGTTTTTGAATTCATAAACTATCATTTGTGTTATGTAAAAAGAGCATGCATTTCCATAAAATTCGTTACCAAATACAACATTTTCTGATAACAAACAATAAAGTTATTCAAGTTTAACCATATCAGGATAGTGAAATAGGTCTACAAATGACCAAAATGAATAACTCTATCTGACCGAGGTAAATAATTACGGAGATAGAGAGTTAAATCTATTGTGCCCTATGCTTCCCTGGGAGAACACATGATTCAACTAAAAACTTAAATCTATAATACAAAGAGTAAGGCGTATGTACGTATGTAATGTCCCGAATAAAAATCAGAACCGTTTGATCGATCTCGATATAACTTGGCATGTTCCTTAGATCATGGCGGAGACTGTAGTGTATGTTTAATGTCCCTCCGTAGGGGCCCTTAAAAATAGATTAAGGACGCAATGTCTGAATCCCTGTACTCAGGAAAAGCTTGGAGGAGCTTACAACGCAAGCCCAGACCACCTAACTGAACGGTGAGGGAACCTGCTACCTCTCCAATACTATCTCAAGGAAGATTTTGTCTAGTATATAAAACCCTGACTTTCTTGGAAACAGTTTTTTCCCATTAAAATAAAATACTAAACGGAACTGCTTTAAGAAAAATTCATTAGGTAATTTTGAATTCCAAAGACATTGTTAAAGAGAACTGTGATATATTGTTAAGTTTGATTTCATTCATTAGATCCTTGAAACCCTTCCCCTGATCCAACTGTTGGAACTTACAGCTTCTCGAGATCCCAGCTTGCTAAGGGGGCACGAACTAATCAATTTTTGTGTGTGTTTGATGGTGCTCAACTAATAAACGTTTTAGAAACCCTGTGTTAGATTTACCTTCTTTCTGTAAAGCGCGTAGATTGGTGAACCAAACGGGGGAAATGATGAAATAAGTATCTGCGTAAAGTCATTGAAGTAGAAGTCTACATTTTTGTGACCTTATCATATTTAGACAGTTTTAAAGAACATTGAATTAAAACATTCGTCATTCATGTGTTTGAGATAGGTGTGTTTGTCATACATGTGTTTGATATAGGTGTGTCTGTAACACATGTGTTCTGGGTATCAAAATCGGCCCGGGTATTATCAGGCTCACAAATGGCATGTCATATTATTATGTAAGCCTGTTTCTCATCAAAATATATAAAGTCTGATAATGCATCGAAACCGGATGTTTGCTTGCGTAGGATTACGTAATGTATTTTATTCCCATGTGTAGGGCCTGTGCAGTCTGAAAACTACTAACAGTACTAGGAGCCTTAATGAGTTTTAAAGGAGTATATTATTAAATGTTTTGGAAACTTGTCGGTATTACTGGTTAACAGAAGTTACTTCAAAAAAGAAGATAACCTATGCCCTAAGCAAGTGTTAATCTAGTCATGAATGCTGTTTAGTGACTTCAACTGAAGTCATTAGTTTTCCTGGATGACTCAGAAAACTCATTTCAATTAGAGATTTTTCAAAGCAGAACGGTTGGAGGAGCACTTACTAAATGTGAATGACTCTTGTTTCGTACTGGAGGCACCGGACAGGCTATTTGCGGAGGCCTCTACACTTCAAAAACGTATTTCAAAGTCCACGTAGGAATTAAAAAAATATTTGTATCTAAAATCATTCTTAATTTAATCTCACTTTCTCTTTAATGTGCATATTTTAATTTTAAAAAGTGTATAATTTTGAGTTGTTTTTTTCTTCAGAGCCAAGTTCTGTCAAAAAGAACTCAACAGATAACTGCCCATTATCTCTGGGCGCCTTGTCTATCTTTGGATTGATCTTAGCATTTATTTTCTCTATCCAAAGTGTCATTATTGTAGCACTCTGTTGTGAACGAAGGCAAAAGAACTCGGACTACTCCATGTTTTCTCATACGGAAGACAGCTTCAAACTGACTGAGTATTCTCCTAGAATGTCCGGACATCAAACAATTTAAAAAACATTTCAATATAATGCGGTGTATATCATGACTTCTGGGATTCTAGGCTTTTGTGAACAAGCAAAGCTAAATCAAGCCTAGCATAATTATATAGCGCCGTGCAATCATCATATTTTCAAACAGTTCAAATGCCTTGACGACTCGCACTTCATGTAAAGAACAACATTCTACATGGTTATCATTTGCCAGTTGTCACTTCAGGGGGATTGTAGGCCACCAGCTTCCTCGAGGCGTCTTGGTTAAGGGCGAATCACTTTATGTGATTATGAAAATATAACACTGATTAATAATTCCAAGATGTTGTCATTTCACTGAAATGCCTTGATTCAAAGTTTTGAAACTCCTGTGGAGAGAATGCGCTGCCTTTCATGACTCATACAGAAGTCAGCTCTGCAATCCTCTCTATGTGCAGCAGCAAAGATCTGACCAAATTTGAAAAAATAGTGAAATAAAAGCTAAATGTGGCATTCATACTCTTCTACTTTGATTACTTCAATGCCGTGCTAGCATGTACACCCCATTTCAAAATCGTTCAGCTGCAGTGAATTCAAAATATATAAAAAAAAAAGACGCATTTTTGCTACCGCTCTCTTGCGTACACTCCATTCGCTTCGTATGAATGCAAGAATTACCTACAAGATGGATACACTTTGTCTTAAGTGCGTCCACATTAAACAACTGACCTTGTACCTCAGTGAACTGGTCACTCCATATGTTCCAGAGAGCCCTGCGCTTCACGGTCTGAACACATCTACTAATGTCACGTTTATCCCTCACAAAAGGTTTGGAGCTAGCTCCCCATCGATCTCAGTCGACTTCACTACTTTCAAGAGACCTATCCAAATATTTTTTTACATTGGTTTGTAATTTTAACTCTCGTATGTCTGTTTGTTATTTATTCATATCACCTTGAACTTACATTATGTTTGTTAATTTTGTTATTTATAGATCAATCATCATTTGTTCTATGTAGCTAATACAATCTGAAACAAAAGACTGTGTAGATGTAGCTGGCTCTATTTACGGACAGTTCCACTCTACCCATGGTGAAGCTTATTGCCAAGAATATTTCCAAAGTGAAAAAAAAAGAAAAAGAGAAGGGTGTTGAACGTGAAAGAGGATGTGTTTGGCTAGAGATTGGGGGGACGAGTGGTAGAGACATGAAAGGACCAATCGATTTCCTTTTCCCCCCTTTCGGTATCAGTTTTTTTAAACAAATTCGTTGCCATGGTAACGAATAGAAAATGTGGGTCACAATTTGTCTGAAAAAAATAGGGAGGGGGATGGATATTGGGATAGAATGAAGAGAAAAGAAATTTAATGTATTTTTCTCCTTGTGCTGTTATAAATAAACAATTAAGCGTTTATGTTGAGTTTATAACGTGGGGTTAATGTAGCGTCTGTCGTGGGGAACTCATGGAAGGAATGGATGAACATACGACAACTAAAGTTAAACGAGTGAAAGTAAAGATCAGAAAGTTTGATCACAAATCAATGATGGCATCAAATCAGAGTTCAACCGTTAAAAGTAAATGAGGTCCTTATATTTAGAAACAGATAAGTCAACGCTGGCTAGTAGTTAGTCACGAAACAGTACACATACAACCATAATTCGAATACCTTCACTTTGATTTCTTCTGTACTCTACCATCCATCCCAGTGGCACTACAGTTTATGGAGGGCTATGGCCTATTTCAACACATCCTTCTATTCAGATATATCCTGACCTTTTTTTGTTTCCATTCCAAAACTTTAAGTTGAGCTGCCTCATGAAGCCACTGTACTTCCAATTTCACTATGGGAAGCCTGCCTTTTGTTGTTTTTTTTTTTTTTTGCTGGTATACAATGCTTGCTTCTCTGACATTCTTCCAGGGTGACCTCTGGAAGTCTGTTCTTTCGTTACTAGAGAGGGGTCTTCATATGACTTTACAAAACTTTAATTTACACAAATCTTTATTTTGCTTATAGATCTAACTCTTAAATAGATAAAAACATTTTTTTCCTTCTGTATTCCACCACAAAGCTATAATGTCATTTTTTATAAGCACTGTTATGGCATTAAATGTCACTTAAATAACAAAGGGATTTATCAATGAAATAACACTAATAATAAATTATTACATTTTCACCATGTTCCCTAGTGGCATTAGTGCATGAAACGGGTTGCCTGAATCAGAGAGAAAAACCTATGACTTAGCAGAGTTTAACTAATTTAACTCTAATTAACAGATGCTCATACGGAGAATAAAATCAGCTTCTGTTTTGAAGGAACAGCTGTTGGTTTATAAGATAACCTATAGAATATAAACCAAGAAAATTAAGATTGAACACAATATCTGTGTCCAGCCAGACAGAATACATTAGGGAAATATCAGAATCACATTTTGATCATATTTTTGATGGCTAAAAATGATAATACAAGCTAGCTCTTATCTTACCCAATGAATAAGAGACATTATTTCAAAAGTAAAGATAATTACATCATATGTGTTAATAGAAATGCTTTGTTACTATAACGGTCTATCTATAACACCTTTGGTAACACTTAGCGGAGACTTTGTCGTATAGATCTAGAAGCTAATAAATAAAAAAAGCTTTTTGTGTGCATACGATGTACAGAATATAAATGTACTGCTAAACGAAGTATTTTAATAAATTACAATTTTTATTATTATTATTATTATTTTTACTTTTCTGCATAGAATAATCAAATCTATAAGCCCTTAGAATAATCTAATTTATAAACCTTTTCTCTTGTAGCTCAATGTAATCTTTTGTTTGTTTGTTCATGGAACTATACTAAAGGAACGCTGACTTCAAAATAAGGTCTTTGCGCATCCTGTCTGCGCATACTGCAATTTTTTAAAATAACATTACAAAGACAATGAAGAATTTTACGCCTCGAACGCGCGCGATTAACCCGTGTTGATTAGAAAATGGTATTTAGCTCTTTATAAACGAATTCTTAAAGACATCATCCATTTTCAGACAAGCTGTTAGTTGGATATATTTTTTTAGAGAAAGAGATCATGACAAAATTATTTTATTTTTGATCATCTTACTAAAAATTATATGTTCACAGGGATTCCAACGTTGGGTTTTTTATACTAGATCTGGTGCAATTATTTGTGCTACTTGCAGATGAGCTTGCGATTCCGCATTAAGCGGAACCGTTCCGCAAAACATAAAAAGATAAATTAAAAATCACATGGTACGCCGTTCCTCATTGGCACTTTTATTTTGTTCCCCAAAGTCCGAATTCCGACAAATAAATCATCATTATTTTTTATTAGCCTTATAATGTAAAAAGAAAATATTGAATACAAAATACCATTATTGTTTACATTTGATCCTATTGTGGCCTAAATTTGGTTAAGCTAAGCGCTAATGCTTCGTTTATTTAATGACATTAAGGGTCATTTATAATCATGCCAAAACATGTCTTTAACACATTCAGTCCTAAGAATAGAATAGAATAATAGACAATTAGGATTCTATAATATGTCTGAATTCTTTTACGGACTTATTTGACAACTGTGTATTGAATGTAGACCCAGATCTACTGCCAATTTATCTTCTAGATCTAGGTCTAGATTCAAGTTGTAGTCTTGACTAAAATATTGATCTAGATCCATCTATTCATTTAAAAATTTAAATCTATTCTGGATCAGATCTACATCTAAATCTACACGAGATCCAGTAACTAGTGGCCTAAATTTAGGTTGAATCCTGAAATTAGATTATTATTTAGATCTAGATTATATTTAGAAAATAATGTATAGTGGATCTAGAGTCCTAAAGTGTCTCTTTCTTTTCTCTTTCTCCTTATCTCCTGATAAATAATCTATATATAGATGTAGATATTTATTCTATATCTATAGGTGTAGATGTTAAGACAGTTAATGAGGTATAAAATCTATTTAATTAGAATATTTAGGCCTACTAAACAGATAAAAGCTTAGATTTTACATCTAAAAGATTTTAAATTATTATACGTCTGGATTAATAGGCTATTCTAGATCTATTTCTGTAATTTGTAATGTAGATCTAGATAATAGATCTAGCCTATAATGACTATCTTATCTTATATATTACAGACGTTACTTTAAAAAAGAAGATGATTACGTCCTACCAGTCATGCATTTAGTCATGCATATTAACCAATGACTTTAACTCAGCCAAGTCACTGGTTTTCCTGGCTAGGCCTATGTTCCATGTTCGAGTAATTATTTTTTTGACTGTGCAATATATCCTGCTATTTTTCTAACCAAATAAAGGAGAATAGTGCTTGTAAATTAAATACCTACCTTCTTATTAACAAAATAATTAATTAATGTATCCATGTATGCCTATAAATTTAGTAGGCCTACATATGTATTTGAATATGTGTATGTTTACTTTTCTAGTTTAAAAAATGGTAGAAAAGTCCTTTAAACGGTGACTGAAAATTACAAAGGCATAAGATCTAAAGCTACGTTCTTCTTATAAGTGTAGCCTACATTTAAATATATATAATTGAATGATAGCCATTAATAAACTACCTTATATAATACAACAATTATGACACCTTTGCTTAGATTAGTAAATAGCACATCTTTGGTTGTTTAAAAACATTTTGGAACTACGCATCACTGTAGCTGTAAGTCTTTATTTTAGACTGAGTTTAGAAAGAAATAACAACTTTCAAATTATTATTAGAGGCCCACTTATTTATATTTTTTATTGCAACTATTAAATATATTTCAAGTAGATCTATGTGTATAATCTGTTATGTAATTATATTTAAAAGTGCATAAGCACACACTCCACTTTGCCCACGTATTTTCTAGATCTAGTACGGTTAAAAAAAAAAAACGTAGGCCTATATGTATAACAAATAACCCCCTCACCCCCCCCCCAAAAAAAAAAAAGATTCTGTACCAATCTCACTGAAACTTACCGTGTATATAAGAAAAAGAAACAAAAATCAAAACACCCAAAAATACCCGGGTAAAAAATAGCTAGTTGAAATTAATAATGTATAAAATCTGGCAATCTGGGTATATTTAAAACTTAAATATAGATTTAGGCATTTTCGTTATCGAATATTGATCTACAGTGTTTACAATCAATCTAGATGCCTAATCTACACTGTCGTAATATATAAACCTTGTAATAATCAAACTGATAATAGATCTAGATTAGAAAAACTTTTAGACAAGCAATATGTTTTCACTAGAAATAGATTCTATTTTCTAGATATAGCGCTAGATCTAATATTACTTTAGATTACGGCATTTTATTTGTCTGTAAACACTGTAGATCTATTTACGTTAAGGAAAATGCCTAGATCTATTTTCTAGTTTTAAATATACCCAGCTTAAAATTACTTTATTAGCATGGTTTTAAGTAGCATCATATATTAGATCTATTCTAGGCTCATAAATATCGCCTACAAAAAAGAATACTAGATCTGATTAGGCTATGGGTACATTAATTAGGTAGACTTGCTCGTTGATTTCAGTTGATTATTTTTAAATATAGTCTAGAATTAAAGTGTCAGTTTCTAATATCGTAAAGATATAGATTGTTAAGCTTGGCTCTAATAAGGATTGCTAAAAATATAATAGCATAGCAAAGATTTTGGGCCCAGTAAGGGCCCCAACTGGGCCAGCCCATAC
>JADKLZ010079391.1:19018721-19034028 GCA_021533235.1 Biomphalaria straminea | reverse complement strand
TTGGCTTCTGAAAGGAGGGGTCTAGAGTTGGAATCCAGTGAAGACTGTCATTAGAAGAATTTCGGGATTCTTAGGACGCCCCTGAGTCTACTATATTGGGTCCCTAACTTACCTTAGTAAAGATAATTGGTTGTTGTGCTTGCCACATGACACCCTCATCAACTATTAGCCATAGAAAACGATGCTCTCACCGCCCCCACCCCCATCATATTAATAAGCAGAACACCACTAATAAATGAAAACAATACTTCATTTATTTAAATGGGTGTCAACCATTTAAGGAGTTAATCCTTAGTGGTGTAAAATTCTTGAATGTTTCTCTAAGTCAATAGGCCAACTAGGATTCGGGTCACTTCACCTGAAAGAAACTGTTTCTGTTGTCACTCTGTGTAGCAAGAGACACTACGCAATACAGCACAATAATTTGCTGCTGCACTATGGTGTGTGTAGGGCTAGACATTCCTGTCATGCAGGGACGAACTGGCTATACGGGCATTTGGGAAAATGCCCCTCTTGGGCCAGGACCCGAATGGGCCGGTCGGGCCAACAAAAGGGCCTCTTGAATGCCACTAGAGAACGTATTAAATTGAATAAGGTTTTATAATATTCTCTTGTAAAGGGGCCCTCTGAACATCGTGTTTAAAAAATAAAGCTTGTACAGACTCTACAGTGTAATGCTAATTTAATCTAACACATTTTCCGAAATAATGTAGACAGTGCTACTAGAGCTTCATCCTTTTAAGGCCTACGCACTTAGCGATTGAAAATCGACATAAGGTATATATTCCTTAAAAAGATGTATAGTTATTGTTTGAATGTGTACAATTGTCAATACATTATCAAGCTTAACATAATGATTATGAGGACAGATAGACCTAGAATTGGATGATATACAATTTGTGGGCCGGATTGTATAGAAATGCCTAGGCCAACTTTGAGACCCAGAAGGCCCCTGCTCTCATGCCCATTTCCTTTTATTCTCGCCAATTACGATTTATATAAACGTGTATTTCTCTTGGCTCTCTGTCTACTTGCTTTTCCAAGTCGGAGTTTAAGAACAATTGTGGTTTGAGTAAAATGAATAATTTAGAGTTTGAAATATTGTTTCTCATAATATCTTCCTAATTTACATATTTTTTTTCACGTCAAGCTTTTAGAAGAAAAAAAAAAGTGACTAACTGTGAAAAGCTTTGATAAAACGACACGTTTTGATGACCCTAGCTCCGCCCCTAACATAGTAGAAGTAGGCTACTATTAGAGATGCGTGGTCGTTGCACCTGGAGAGCTTTCAGCGCTTTTGATAGCAGTCATATTTCTTTGTCACATTCTTGTGTCATAATTTGACAGAGATCTGAGTCCCAAAGTAAATGTAAATAGGATGAATGTCTTACACTGGACCTGGTCTCAGGCTTGTCAGTTTTTATTTACTACCTGGGACTATATTAATTTCTTATCAGATCATTTATTAATAAGTGTCAATCTTTGTTTTTAATAAGGTGTTTAAAGCTAACAGTCTAAACCACAGACCTATGTATATATATAGATAGATAGATATAGATGTATAGGTATATAGATATATTATATCTAGGCTGGAAAACGGAAACAAATTCTTATCCGCCATTGAGCAACTCTCAGATCTATATATTTTTAGATTAAATCGCAGAACTATAAATTCACGCTAATTCATGAAATTAAAAGATCTCCATGTCCACTCTCTCTCTCTCTCTCTCTCTCTATATATATATATATATATATATATATATATATATATATTGGCAAAATATGTAGGTCACAGCTGGGACTGCACAGCCACGGGAAACACTGTATTCCTCATTAATCTTCGGACTCGAAGACAAGCCTATTATTATATACTAGTAGACCGGCGGCATAGCATACGCCGCTATTTTCTAGGGCAGGCCTTAGGCACTGCAACATATGCGACCACAGTGGGTCCCGAACTTTCTTTGGACCCGTGCTAATTTTTTAGGTATATAAATGATTAAATTGAACCATTTTATAAAACATAACAGATTTCCCGCGGCCTCTTGATTTACCAGGAGCACCCTGGAAATCTCCTGAAATGTTATTAAATGCTATGCCGCCGGTCGAAAAAGTCCTGGAAATTTCCGGACCTTATTAAAATCTTTTTAAATTAAAAAAAAATATGCTATGCTATTTTGTGAATGAAAATAGTGCGGATTTGGATATATTATTTCCCATTCACACCATGTTGCGCCATGGGATCTTCCCATTTGCTTGTTATAAGTAAAAATGCGTGAATTCATGAATGAAAAATACTATGAATGGAGATAAAAAAAATGGCTAATTGACCTTAATTTATGCGATATTAAGAATATAGCTGCACTCATGTAACAATGCTTTAGAAAAACAAATTTGAATGTTAATTTGATTAAATGGACTATAATTAGTATGTTCATGTGCTAAAGCATAAAACTATACTTGCGAAGAGAAGTTCTATAATCTTCTTAGAGTTGAATTCGAGTTTTAGATCTAGATCTAGATCTAGGAACAGATTTTAGATGTATAAATTATTAAATTAAACCATTTTATAACATATAACAGATTTCCCGCTGCCTCTTGATTTACCAGGAGCCCCTGCGATATCTCCTGAAATGTTATTAAATATAGACCTACGAAAAAGTCCTGGAAATCTCCGGAAATTATTGAAATCTTTTGTAATTCAATAGTAGATATATATATATATATACATGTGTTTTCACGAAGTTACTTCCTTTTCCCGGTCTATTGATTTCTTTATGTCTATGCTATTTTGTGAATGAAATAGTGCGGTGCGGATTGGGTCCATGCACACCGTGGTGCGTGCACCATGGGATCTTCCCTATTTACTTGTTGTGTGTTGTTGCCCGTTTGACCTATTTACTTTGAGAAATAATATATATATATATATATATATATACATACATAGATAGATAGATAGATATAGGTCTGTGGTCTAAATTAAATATAAAATGTTGAAAGAGATTAATGATAACTCTTCATAGACAGATATTCATAAAAATAATTAATATTGTAAATGTTTTTTTCTTTTAAATCAATTCCTCCTTTAAGCATTGCTCTGTGGATACAACTTCAACAGGCTGTAGATGCGAAGAGACGAGCGAGCAGGTTTCAATAGAAGCAATGTGCTGAGCAGATCTTTGTTTTATGAATTATCATAGAACAGTGGTTCTCAACCTTTTAAGCTCGGCGACCCCCTTTTTACAATCCCCCACTCTGCGGCGACCCCCATCCACACAGAAATAGGAGAATAGACAAAAATGATCCATATTTTCGGTGGTTTTAGGCGACCACTGGCAAATCGTCAATCGACTAATAAGGGGGTCGCGACCCACAGGTTGAGAACCCCTGTCATAGAACAAAGTCTCGAACACCAACAACGGCTACTGATCAGTTTCGTAAATGTAAAAGTTACATTATTTGCAGACGATTGCATAATATATAGCACAATAAAAACAACACAAGATTGGTTTTCTATAGTTGTAATGTTTTGTTTGGTGTAATGTACAAATGTAATACGAATTTCCTTGCGGAGAAAAAAGATTATTAATATTAGTTTTATTATTAAGCTACAGAAACTTTACAAAGAGAATTAAATGAATTACAAAAATGGTAAACAAATTGGAGTATGTCTCTTCACCCCGAAAAATGTCATTTATCAAGCTTAAGACGCGTTGGACGTAGCCTAATCATCTTCTTTTTTAAAGTAACGTCTGTATCATATAAAATAAGATAAAAATCATTGTGGGAAATAGTTTGAAAATCTGGTATTAGTGAAAATCTAGATGCAGCTTTAAAAGAGAAAAAAGGAACAAGAGTTCTTTAGCATCGAGATAGTTGTGAGCGTTCTAGCCGTACAGTAATAACAAGAGTTCTTTAGCATCGAGATAGTTGTGAGCGTTTTAGCCGTACAGCCCAGCACGAGACGATTTAACTTAGTTAGCGTGAGCGGGTGCGGTTGGCGGTTGTGTTTTTAATTCTCAAATGACATCTTCCACCGAAATGATTGTGTCAGCCGCGGATGGTATGTCAACAATAGCAGTTCACACTTGTACGAATTCTCTTTGTAAATAGTAAGGCCTAAGTGTGACACAGATAAGTTAAATATTGGGGTCACACATTTCAAACATACAATTCTACGGCTCGTCTATAAGTCTAGCTCTTAAGTCTCTACTACCTCTCATGATATCACACAGAACGCTACGGGAATTGCGCTAAATAAATATATTTTATTTGTAGATTTAGATGCTGGAAATGTTTTAATTCATTTTGTTATTTTATATTTCGGTCTTTGTATTTCTCTATTTTATTTGGGGCCACCTAATTCATTTCGCATATGGCCTCCAATTACCGTAGCCCTGATTCTTTATAGATATATACTGTAGCCCTTCTTCTTTTGACTTGTCACTACACATTGTTCTGTTTTCTCTATAAATGTGAAATTTATCTAGGTCCATTAAAGATTCATTACTTCACTGAGTCAGTCTTCTGTAACACACATCAAGGAAAACTCACATAATTGACGAGTCAACTTTCTAGCTCCTCCATTACATTGTATGATACAATGGCTGGAAGGAAGCCCCTGTTCTTTAACACATAAATCGTATTTCTCCTCTATGTCCTAAATTGATTAATATTTCTCTTCTATGTCCTAACTTGATTTATATTTCTCTTCCATGTCCTAACTTGATTCATATTTCTCTTTAATGTCATAACTTGATTATCTTTCTCTTTTATGTCCTAAATTGACTCAGTATTCTCTTTTGTATCCTAAATTGATTCATATTTCTCTTCTATGTCCTAACTTGATTCATATTTCTCTTCTGTCCTAACTTGATTCATATTTCTCTTTGCCTGTTTTTCGTTAAGGTTTTAAGAAGTTAATAATTAGGGTCCGTCATTAAGTTTAAAGATTGCGCGTGTGTTTTTCATACTGCCAAGTGTTTCTCTCACAAACCCCCATCCTAATACATGTTTTATTAAATGTAAAATCAACACGAATTATTATGACTTTTAAATTTATCTTTCTCTTGGGATGATGGAGAACTGAGGCTGATGTCAACTAAGAATAGTTCCAGGGTTTTGGTTGGATTAAGATTTTTCTATTCTAGACTACAAAATTGAACAAGTTCAAGATGTGCATGGTAGTTTTTATACAGCATTACTTTCATGATTATAGCATACTCTGAGCGCTATGGTCTAATTAATCTTATTTCTGGACCAGTTTGTGTGTGTGAGTGTGTGTATGGGGGGGGGGAAGGTGTTATCAGGGAGAAGGTTTTCTGTGCTGCCTTTAGGCACTCAGTAAACACATCTTTGCTCGAGGCCGGTGTGTCGAACCTCGAGCCCCTTTGATGGGCAGCCAAGCCAACATCAAGCGTACTTAGCCAGTGGGCCTCACATCAAATGCATTTGGCGTAGTTTCGATTCATGTTATGCTTGCTGTATGTACTACACCTTTCTAGATGAAACTCTCAGCTCTTATACCGAGAATATAGGTCAGGTTGTAATGATAAATGGCCTCTGTGACATTTTTTTTCTCGAAAGACAATATTTTCCTTTGGCAACGTCTCACGTGATGAGGACACTTCTTGATACATAGGTACGGTCACTAGTAGGTCATATTAGTCACTAGTAGGTAACTAGAAGCCCTGGGACATTTGCGATCACCAGAGATGGAGCGTTTTCATTTTCTTTCTTCTTCTTCTGGTGTGCTCACCATCAGAGCTCCAGGAACCTTTCTTCTTGCTTGACCTCAACCTGGGCTTGTCCAGTGATTTTTTTTTCTTACATATGTTGTCATCAACTTTGCAGGCTTTCATATTATACTTGCGTACATCAGAAAAACTTTTTTTAGAGAAGAAATATCAAAACTTTAATGTTATTGTTGCAGTACTCTAGGTTTTGAATATAATGCTTATTTTTTTCCGCTGTTTATCTATTATTTTTCAATTTCACTTGGGGGCCACCCAATTCACTTTGTCTAAGGCCTTCAATTATCTAAGGCCGGCCCTGGTCTTGGCGTCATATTTAGATTTATTTATCAAACTCAGTTTTCAAGATTCTAGATGACAATGTGGCAGAGTTAACACTACAATGAATAATTAAACTGCACATCTTAACCTTTCGGCCCTAGTAGGTTACATTTGTCCTAGATTTTAATTCATACATCAGACAGAGCTAACTCCAGAGGGAGAAACGTACGCAATGACGACATTCTACCACTTGTCAAGAAAGATTAAAATACCGCGAGTAGGGTCAAGGGTCAAATCATTGTCTTAAAAAAAAGGTGTAATATTTCCCCCCTTTAGTTAATAAAAGTGAATGTTACTTGACTCGTTGGATTATCGTTTCACTGTGATTACATGAGTGTAAATATGATGGTAAAATGCTCAGCTTAAACTCAGTTCTTATAGAGTCCAGTTACTCTGGTAAGTTTTGTACATTATTTTTCTTGCCATACGACACACACACACACACACACACACTCAAATTATACAATAAAAAGTGAGGAAAAAAAGAAGGATTGAGGGCTATGAATAAAAATGCATGTATATGGCATTTCTATGTATTACATCGTCGCATCAACAGAGGGAAAGATATTGGTAAGACAACTATACACATCTTATTATAATAGCAATGAATGAATTTTGTCTAACTCACAATATCTAAATAAAACATTTACTGTTAAATTTCACATAGGACAACATTGGCCTATAATCACAATCAATTTGGTTTATTCTAGTCACAGAAAGGCAATAATGTACAATGAAATGTATTAAAGGCGTAACTCTGAAACTTTTAATACAGGTTCCCATTAATTTTAACGTGAAATATTTCAAATAGTAATTATAATGATAATAGATATGTAAACAATGTGAAAATAGTTATATAGATAAATTAACAGTATGTTTATAGTGTGTTATGATTTATAGTTGTTTACATCATTAATATTACAGTATCAACCCACTTGTTAAGATACATGAATTAATGACATAATTTGATGAAAGTTAATGGTTCAACACAATTAAATATATACTTACATGTACCTAATGCACTGTGCACATCATTATTGACCGTATCAAACGACAATTCCGTGCCATGGTATTGCTAAACCTACGCGTCACCCACATTATGACAATGACTCTCCCCCATCATTTACAGTATTTTAGTAATTCCTCTGTGAAGACTTAAGCTGAGCCCTAACCCTAACCCCTACAGTAAAGTAGCAATAATACATATTACACTGAACCGTAACTCAGTAAGACACAATGATAATGGTATATTGCTTATTCTATATGCTAGCACAATGTCTCACAACTTCTTCCCTAGTGTCTCTAATTAACACGCGCGACTAGATGAACACATACGCTTAGCGCGTAAATTTCTTTTGAAAGGGTATATAATGTATAACATAAGATGTTTGTTTTGTAAAATGTTTTACATGTTTCGGAAATTCCTTCAGAGTTGAAGATAGTTATTTCCAAGTCCAAACCTCCCGCAGGACGACGGGGGATGGGAGCGGGCAGGGTTTGAACCCGTGACCATCGATAAATCGAAACGACAGTCCAGCGTGCGAACCGCTCGACCAGGCAGCCATCCAAGATAAAGCATCTCTCAAAGTAAATGTTAAGGTAACAAGACAACGTCAAAACTATTGTTTCAAAGTGATGGACAATGATAACAATAATCAGATTCCTAAATTGTTTTTATTCCCAAAATCCAAATCAATACGAATGAGACAACAAGAGTTTCCATCCAGGGACATAACCCTGGTAGAAGTGGTAGTGAAGTGCATCATCACATCAACTCTTTCGAATGGGTAGTTACTGCCCTTGTCTAGTGGGACTCTGCATAGTGTTCTTTCTACTTATAGTTGTACAGTTACACAATATTATTCTATTTTAACAAACAATTCGATTATCACATAACGGTATAATACGTAGAGTCTAGAGTATGGTTCAGCGGTGTGGTTCTGTACGGCGCATTACGACGGTTCAGTGCGGAGTACTGTCCTGTCAAGTACAGTCAAGATCAGTTCGACACAACGAGCCCAGTGTGTGAAGTCAGTCTTGAACAGTTGAAGAGTTGATACGTCAGTACGGTTGTTTACGGAGAAATATTTGTACATTCTAAGTTAAGTGTTGCCAATTGTACAGTATTGGCTTTGATTTTTTTGGACATTAAACCATTGCTTTATTTTCGAGCCATAAGTCAAGTTCATTAAGTTGGTGTTGCAGTTTGCAAGGAGCCTGGATAGTGAGAAACGTTACAATATATTAAACATGTTAGATATATGTGTCATGTAACTCATTCAGTATATCAAAAACCCTATAGTACGAAGAACTCCAACTTTTTCTTAAATACGTCACTGTCGTAGAGCGAATCTGAATTGAACGTTAGTAAAAACATACAAGCTTGGATTCTAAACTCTCTCATCAAACGCCCACAATATGTAAGAGTGAACGGGCATGTGTCAGGCACGAGAGAACTTAGCACTGGAGTGCCGCAGGGGTATGTCCTGTCACCAGTATTGTATACCATATACAAAATGACATTCAGAGCCTATCAGCTGACACTCCCATCATAAAATTTGCTGACGACAATGCAATCATTGGCCTTATTGCCGGTGACGAAAATATGTACCATTCAACAATTAACACCTTTTACCAATGGTGTATGGATAACTTTGTAAGTTTAAATGTTCAGAAAACTAAAGAAATGATTATTGATTTTAGGAAAAACAAAGACCATATTGCATAAATTCAGATAGACAACCAAAACATAGAGCAAGTACAAGAATATAAATATCTAGGCACAACTATTAACAACAAACTGAAATGGAGTGAACACTGTCAAAATCTATACACAAGAATTCACCAGCATAACTTTGCCATCACCTGCTGGTATGGTAATACTTCACTAGCACAAAGACTTAGAATAAATAGACTAATTAAAAAAGCATCGTATATCACTCAAGTACAGCTACCATCTCTTGAAGAGCTTTTCCAAGAAATATACCTTTCCAAATCACTCACGATTCTTAAGGACAACCTGCACCCATTAAACAACTGTTACATAAGATCTGAACGAAGTGGTCGTCTCCTTTCCATTGGACTAAAATTGAAAGATTTAAAAACTCCTTTGTCCCACTTTCGGTCAGAGTGTTACGAGGTCAGCTGTCAGCTGTTGACATAGAAGTCAAATTCATAAAGCGCTGTGTATGTGTGTTAGTATGTGAATGTTGTTCGAATTTTTCATCAATATTGTTTTTATACAGTAATTACGCTGATTTTTTCGATTGTAATCAAACTGAATTTCCATTAGATTGGATCAATAAAAATTATGTTATCTTATCTTAATACTTCTTTTATAATGATCTTAGTTTGTTCTACAAAAGTTTAGAGATCTGATTCTGTAGTTCTAAAATGTGATCACAAATAATCCTAAGAAGTGGAGTAGAAACAAAATATAGAAGTACTTACCCATTCCCCGCTGCTTGTTATCACTCTGATCGCAGACTTCTCACCCAAGTATAATCCAAAATAATGATTCAATAATCCCACTAAAAGAAATATTTTTATTCTCTACAAATTGAATTCATATAGACTGATACACAAACATAACAAACTGATCCACAAACATTAAAAGAAAACACTCTTCTATCTGTCAATCGAGAAATCAAAAACAAACAAACAAACAACTAATGTCCCTTAACACTCTAAAACACTCTCTGAGGTCACTTCGCCCTCTAGTATAGACACAGATTTCGCTAGTTCGCACGTGGGAAAGAAAGACTAGTAAAAGGTGGGGGGCGGAATAGGTCTACAGCAATACAAATAACTTCTCCATACTTTTAAAGTTTTGTTTCGTATTCTTTTAAAAGACACACAACGTGGACTGGGTGTCAAAGCCAGGCTAATTCGGCCCGGACATTACCATACGATTTGGCCCACAATTTGATTGCGTATGATATACATACAATTGTGCAAATCTGGGTTTCAATAACGTATTGTATTTCTAAATTTTAATAGACTTAGAGGCTGTAGGAAATCTCAATTTGTAAAAGAAAAAAATCGAAAGTTTAATCGCAATCTCAATTAGTTTATTACATTCTATTGATATAACTAAAAGAGTTAAGCATACTTTGTTATGGCTATTCGTGTGTCATGCGCTCTCGAATGTCTTCTCGGTGGCGCCAGGTTTGAACTCTTTCTGCCGCCAACTCCTCACCTGCCCCCCCCCGGGGGGGGGGGGGGAGGTTTGGGCTACTTTGAAGTAACAACCAAAACCTGTAAAACAACGGTTGTCAATCATTTATGCTCAGCGACCCCTTTTTACAATCCCCCACTCTGCCGCGACCCTCCCCAAAACACACACACACACACAGCAATAGAAGAATAGAAAATAACATATTTTCGATTATCTTAGGCGACCCCTGGCAAATCGTCAATCGACCCCCCAAGGGGGTTGCGACAAACAGGTTGAGAACCCCTGCTGTAAAACAAAACAAACCAAAACTTTCAAAAGGGCGTGAAACATTCTTGCAACTGATGAATGTCTCCATTGTCAAGGGAGAAGAAAGTCCCTCACCATCAAACTCCTCGCTGACAGGATCGTTCATGCTATGTCAAAACGCAACAATTTTTTGTGAACGTCTTTATCACCAGCCACCAGCCTTCAACATAAAACCCTGCAAGTGTTCTTGTGTCGTGTTGCTTTTCGGACTATTCTTTATATACAGAAACGTGAAGAAACCTTATCTCACAAACTACGTATATTAAAACTAACTCAAAAGCCTAGGTGATGATTTCAAAAACCCTCCCCTTAATAAAATGTACCCTCAATTCATTAATAACCATTACTATATTACAGGGGTGGGCAAATTACGACACGAGGGCCACATGCGGCCCGACGAATTTTTTTATGCGGCCCGCGAAAACCTAAATAAATCCTTGTAAATATCTATAGAAATTATTGAAACTTTTGATTCTTATAACTTGTAATGTAGAGGGTAAAGAAACATTGTCTCTAAGCGTCTTTGTAGAGAGTTTTAAAAAATCGAAGATTATATATTTAATAGCAATACTATACAACTTCAGTAAAAGACATAAGCCCTGGCCAGTATTTATTCAATTCTATGGAGAACTGTGTTGAAAGAGTTGGGATGGCTTGTACAAGATGGCAAGGGTAACAACTGATGGAGCTTTGACTGAGAAAAACAACCTTTTTAATGAAACAAAGAAAATATTTCAACCATAAACTAATAACTGGAAAGTTTACAGAAAGGTACATTGAATTCACAGTATAATGTGATGCAAATACTTGGAAATTCAGTATGTTAAGCGGCCGTCCTTAGGCATAATCAAAGTATGCAGCTGCTAAAGTCCATGAACGTTAAAGGGCTCGCATAGGAGCTACAGTTTGATATTACAGAAAAGGAATAGTGAAACCTGTACTTAATGTTATTGTTCGAAGTACACTAGGTCTTTAATAAATTGCAAAATTTTAGTTTTTTTTCCTTTTTTTTTTGTATATTTTTTTTTTATTCGGGGCCACCAAATTCACTTCGTCTATGGCCTCCAATTATCCAAGGCCGGTCCCGACTGGCAGTTCCGAAAAGTATGTGAAGTTTTGGAATTAAAACATTCTGATGTTCGGTAACACAGTAGTATTCGCTGGCCAATCATTAGATCAATATTGAAACTAAATGAAGAAATTGTTAGGTTCCTTGATGGACGTTGACTGTGACCCCTTCCAAATATTTCTAATAAAAAGTTAAAGACAGACTGCATGTTTAAAAAATCCTTTCAAACAAAGCATTTATATAATATATATATATATATATATATATATATATATATATATATATGCGGCCCGCATAGTCCCCAAATTTCATTAATGCGGCCCTCGGTTGAAAAAGGTTGCCCACCCCTGCTATATTACATTGCCATAGCCATATTACCAGACAGCGTTTTTGCTATCATCTCCATAAAACGATTTCACCAATAGCAATCGTCCTTATATTCAAAATGTTATATCTCTATTTCTATTCAACAATTCGTTAAGTAAATTGTTAATGCCAACTCGGGTAAGTCACCGACACATAGCATAATTATAAGGGTTCTCAAAACTAGCCTGTGACATGCTATAAGAATGGAAGAAGAGCTATATAAAAGCTATATTTTTTTCGGTGATCTCATTTAGAGACACTGAATTATTAAGAGACAACCGAAGTTGAAGGCGCATATGTATATCCAGGAATTAGAGCGCTTAAGTTTGTATCTTTGTGGATATGAGTTTCTACGTTGTCTAACGTGGCATGATCTTCAGGAGTAAATGGAGTTGTGAATGTTTCTTTATGACCATGAGATTTAGAAATTTTCCTGAATTGTTTGTGACAAATTTGCGAGGAATTCTGTCATTTGACTGCATCTCAAATTATTAAAATCTCCTGAAAAATAGACACAATTGTCATTTTGGGGTTTTAATCCTACGCGCAAAAAAAAACGACACTGTCAGCTTTCATTTAATTAAAATGTATTGCAAAGACGAAAGTATTTTTAAATACAAAAATCCTAATTTTGACGTTATGCTTATCCCTACCCAGACTGAGCCCCGCACAATCCTTTTTTCTATACGGGGACTAAGGACTTATACGCAGTAGCCTGCATCCGTTATTGAAAGAAAAATCGTTGATCTTTCGCTGCACAAAAAACGTGGATCGTAGTGCAAGAGTACTTAGATATCGTTCTGTAGCACACACATACACACTAACAGATATTTGACGTTTCCTGTGGCTGTCGTCCGGATAAACGACGTTTTTTTGTGTTTGTGTTTGAATGTCTCTCACACTTCAATAGGCCTATCTCTCCCTTGTTTATTTGAGGTGCGCTATTGACTATGATGAAGTATGTGCTGTAGATTCCAGGAGAACGCATTTGTGAAGCTCAGAATATTAGAAATCGTTTGTTCTTAATAGACTTGTGTGTTGGAGACCCATTGATCGTGTAGACTACTTTTAAAGATACTTCAACAACATTAGAAATAAATCAGTGGCGTAGCTAAGGAGGGGGAGGGAGGGGGAGCTTTTCAAAATCCCCCCGGGCCCCCACTTAGGGGGGGGCCCCCAAACGGGCGTGCGAAATTTGTTTGCAAATACATAAATTAATATATTTTATTGCTAATAGTGTCAACAGGTGTCTTTTTTTTTTCAAAATCTAGATCTTTCAGTACGTTGACTTTGTTGACATTTTAAAATATTTTTCCGACAGAGAAAAGTTAAAGTTAGTTTTACATTTTAAAATGCAAATCTTTAATAGATTTGTTTCCGATTTTTTTTCCTTTTAAAAGAGATCAAACATTTGCTTGCAGCAAAAACTGCGCGGGGCCCTGGGCGAGTGTCATGTGCGTTGCCCTGAGCTGTAAGCGTGGTTTATATATACCGTACCACATCACGCTAACCGGCTTATGCGTCTCTAACGCTGTAACAATAACAACACATTATGTCCGCCTTAACGCTGTGGGCCTTCCTTATTTTTGTTACAAAACATAGAACATTGCGTAGCCATTGTTGGCTTACTATTGTCCGCGCAAAGTGCTATATATATATACTGTATTGTAAATTTGTAATTGTTCTGCATAAAGAAAATTCTTTCAACTTAAAAAAAAAGTTTAAAAATACTCCCATGGCAATAGGCTATTGGGAAAAAAACACATAGGCGGAAGCAACCAATCAAAATATTTTATTTCGTATATTAACATTGACATCCAATCGGATTTTTTTTATTAGGAAAATGTGTGGTGATCAGTTTGTGACAATAGTTTGGGATCAGTTGGAATGATGTCCGAGTCTTCTACTCATCAGCAGTTGCTTATCGGAGTATTTCTATACTCGAGCATAGCAAGATATGGACCTTCCCACTTGTGAATACCCTGAATCCTTTTGCTTTCGCACAAAACATAAACAATAAATAAATTGAAACCCATTCATGCTTTCTACAAAATGATGAAAAACGGACGAAGCTGATCACCCAATTCAACGAAAAAGCAAAAGAAGGTAGTTAATACTATGGATTCCCTTTAATCAAAACAACCAGAAGAAAGAAAAGACTTTATTGGAAGTTGAGTTCTAATGTAGGACTGTCAATAGAACTGCAATTCAAACGCGTTATGACAGAAGTACTGGGCATATTTCATATGGGGATTACAGATTACAAAGTCTGTGATAAAAATGGATACTTTTGGGTTTCTTTTTGAACCAAGACACCTGTTGGATGATGACACGCTTATGACAAACTGTGTTACTTTTTCCTGTTTGTATGATGAAATAAATGGCAAATCGCTTGTTCAACGATGTCATTGATGTACGAACCAGTAATACAATCCACAATATACATATTGCGGAAACAGGCTTCATATGGTAATTGCGTGTGCTCAAACCTTGCAACCTCCTCCGAATAACGCTAACTCAGGTCACTCACTTCCATTGCGTCATTCTCAAAGCTCAAGTTCATCAAAAACTATCCCAGGAGCACAATGACGCAAGAAAGGCTTATCATGGCTTTAATGTCAGTGAAGTCACAAATACTAGAAAGTATCGATGTGGATGTTATAGATGTCTTTGCTGCACAGAATCCACGACTTGAAGCGATATGAATTGAGATTTGTCACTTGTGCATTATTTATGTAATAAACAACGGTATTATTAATAAAAGAGTCTTAATGATTATTTTTTGTAAAGTTTACTGATATACTGAACCAATTTGATCTTGGGCTTATATATTTTTTGCGTACATTATTTCATGTCATATGTCGAATGTCAAAATGCAAGGGGCCCCCAAAGAGGTCTATACCCCCCGGGCCCCAGAATGCCTAGCTACGCCCCTGAAATAAATATGTCATTTGATCTAGACTTTTGTTTTGTTCATTTTCTGGACAGATTGCTCTTTAACAGATGTATGGCTTGTGATGGCCTTCTGGAGGTATGCCAGGAGAAAGTTGACCTCAAAGCTATTTTTATGTGGGACCATAACATTACTAGTTGTTGGGGTCTTTGTCCTTTCCAAAGGTAGTTGGTCAATGACAAAATAATGACTTACAGAAAGACAGACAGACAGACAGACAGACAGATAGATAGATAGATAGATAGATAGATAGATAGATAGATAGATAGATTGATAGATAGATAGATAGATAGATAGATAGATAGATAGATAGATAGATAGATAGATAGATAGATAGATAGATAGATAGATAGATAGATAGA
>JADKLZ010079391.1:18996758-19012405 GCA_021533235.1 Biomphalaria straminea | reverse complement strand
TTACACGAGCTACTGGAATAATGAACTAGTAGGCCTGAATAGGTGTTCCACGAGCTACTGGAATAATGAACTAGTAGGCCATCACATAAATAGAAAAAAAAAAGTAAAGTTCCCCTTTCAGACCTAGTGGTCTATAGGGCAGATGATGTAAAGGTCATCTGATTCTGTGGCCCACGGTTAACGAGGGTGTCATGTGGCCAGCACAACGACCAACCGCCTTTACTTTTCCCCAACTAATGTCAGGTACCCATTAGAGCTGGGTGGACTCAAGGGCGCCCGAAAATCCCGAAAATAAAAATCCCAGCCTTCACCAGGATTTGAACCCGGGACCTCCAGTTTGGAAGCCATCACATAAATAAATCTCTCTTAAAAAAAATAAGAAAAGTGTTCCTCTAAATACTCAGAATGTGCGAAGCGTTTCGTTAAGGAAAAGTTTGGGAAACTCTGGTTTACAGTGAAGTCAGTCCGGGTACAAGGGTACAGTGCATTCTCAAGTGAAGCAGTGCGAGATAAAGAATTTTATACGGCAGTACGCTGATGTACAGCAAAGCGTTTGTAGTTTTGTATCATGTTGCCAATTGTGTAGTATTGAATGTTATTTGTTATTTAACTACCACATTTTTTGGAACTCAGTTGTCAAGTTCATGAGTGGAATGTGTTATGTTGAGCAGTGTTTACAGAAGGCATGATGGAGAGAATCGTAACAATATCATAGAAATGAGACGAAAGCTTGGGTATTAGCCTTGGTTGGAACGATGTCGGCAGCATATAGCAGTTCCCCCCCTCTCTTCACGTAGCTGGTGTATCCAAAGAAACGACAAGTGCCGATACAGTTTGGATCTGCGGCGGGAAGAGAAGTTCAGATCTTTCCTTCTATTTCTCCTGTCACTGTTAACATTTGAGCCATACGTGAAGGCCAGGAGCTGGACTAGTTGTCAGGGAATAGTGGAGCCTAAATGCTGATAGTCGGGAAATAACGTCATTGCATGCTAAACAACATTGTCAATGTTTTACTATACTCACTTCTGCAGTATCTTAAGTTTCAACATAGCTGCCTGATATGGAAAATCTGAACATAAAAATTAGAAATTATAACTTTATAAATTCTAATGCTGCTGTTCAGATCATAGGTGTCAAACAAACCACAATTGAACACCTACTTGATCAAAACTTTGCGAAGAAACCTTAAAGATTTTAGGCATAAAAAAATCACCATCTTCTTCATGATTATAACATTGTATCGTCACAATGAATATATAAGACATTGATCACTATAACGTATGGACTGGTTAACTCTTTCGTTTCTTTGGCAATTAATTAGTTATACAATATGTAACTTACTGGTAGCCTATAAAGTTCGCAAGTTATGTTAATTAGAAACTGGGATATGAACGTATACCTTATGTGTGCTATTGTACAAACTGTTTAATCTAATCAGGCATTGTTTCATTGTAATGCACAATCGTAACACAAAGTTCCTCACGGATAATAATAATATTATTATTAGTTTGATTGTCGGGAGCTACGCTGTCTAGATCTAGTTATCTTCTATTATGAAAGAACGTCTGTTATTTATAAGATAAGAAGCTTGGTGGGACGAACGACTGAAACGAAGTCTTAGTTTCTCGTTTCGTCCTCTCTGGTCAATGATATTATTAACTAGTGGCTTTATTTAAATGATTTCATTTTTAGATGTTTACATGTTGACTTTATTCACGTATACATACAGTGTTTTATACTTCTGTGATTGTGATTTTATTTCATAGTTTAGACGATTTTATTATGACAATCAGCTGGTCTAAACTGCATGTCCCATATTACGACCAGTTTCTATACATTTGGTACAAATGTTTCATTATTTATGAATGTCTTAATATATCCTAATGTTTTGTTACTGAGCCACGAAACTATTCAGCATTTAGATTTTCATGTTATAATACTTGGTTTTAACTGAGTCTAGTTGCTAGTTTTTATTAATGGTATTTTTTATAATGTACACTCATAGACATAGTACACTAATATAGATCTACACGTATTATTGTCTGTTGAACACAATACTGTAGACAACTGATCATTATTAGTCAGTTAATTGAAAAGTAGGATGTTCTTTTATAAAAGAAAAGGTTTAAATTGTTTCTTAAAATGTAGCAGTATTTTCTCCTTTATTTTAAGTTGCCGCCCATACTGTTTGATCTCAATAGACTGCTGATATTTCGAACTGGTATGGATACAAAAGTTCATTCTGCGTTTATGCCATCAGTACGAGTTGGTGACAGCAGTATTCATTCTAACATTAGTAATGTAGTACTACTACATGATTGGTGCTTGTGACTGATATGAATAAATGCTTCTCAATCCCACCACCTCAGGAATTACACTATGGGCCCAATGTCACCATCAGAGATTTTAAATACATTCCTCACTGGGTGGGGACAGGTTCGGATGTACTTAGATCTACACATTTTGCTATTAATTAAGTTTTTAAGTTAAAAAAGAAACTGCAAAAGAATGAATGACAATCAGAAACATAGAGAGACAACCAGAGAGTGAAAGAGTAAGGTCTAAGGGTAAATGTTTTGTAGAGACACATTTTGTAGATTGTTCCAGATTTTCTATTTGTTGAATTCCTAGTCATAGCATGGTCATAGCAATATTTTTGTTTTTGAAATATGTAAAATAGAAATCAATGATCTAAATATAGAATGCTTTCTTGTTTTTTTTTTCTTTCTTTGGTTTCATGAAATAGAATCAATGAGAAGACAGCTATTCTAATCTAGTCATTCACTCTAGTTTTGAGCAAGCCAAATACACATAAATAGTGTGAATCAAGAAACAAATCTCAATCAAATACAAATCTAGCTGCTACAGCTCAGCCACAAAAATCTGGCCAGAGGTAGAAAGTCATGTTACACCAGTTACAGATGTTTCTTTGAGGAAAACAAAACCCTAGCCCTAACACAGTAGGTTTATGATATCAATAGAAACCAAAAAAAAAACCACTCATCTAGAACTCAGATATTGATTTTCAAATTCTTATTTTAAAAAAAGGTCATGTTAACTTGGAGAAATTTTATTATCCATAAATAAATCATACACTGATAGCTGAATAAATTACTGCCCCCCCCCCCCAAAAAAAAATTTGGCATTTATTTGTTTCAAATTGATAGCACATCCTCATCAGCATTATTAAACTTACTCCTTGACAGACTGACCAACTCTACAGTATGCAATGTACTCTGAATGTCAGTGTTTTGTTTTTTATCTGGTCATATACAGGAAATATGTAAGGAGCAAAACCTGGACATGTATGGTGCCTTCATCGAGCTCATCAAAGCATTGGACACAATTGAGTCGCGATAGCTTGTGGAGGATATTATCTCGGCTAGGATGCCCTACAAGATCCATCTCTCTTCTAAAGCAACTGTATAAGGTCAAACCAGATACAATAGTACAACTAGTTCATTTCTTTATAGAGTATGCTGTGAAAAAGGGCTGTAACATTGTCCCAATGTTCTTTGCAATATGTTTTGGAGAAATGCTAATTAAATGAGGCAACATCTTTTGTTCCCCATGCAATCAAATCATTAAATACATGGAAATTATAAGTGAGTTTGGTGTGAATGTATATTTAAGTTTTCAATAATCTTCATGTTTTGTTTTGTGTAATGCACAAATTGGGAGACAAATTTCCTGATGGATAATAGAACAAATTTCAGGAACCTATTTAAGCTACAAGAACTCTGGGCTAACATAGAAGCCTTATGAGAATTCTAAACTCCAGACCATAGAAACTAAGATTTTTTTGTTGATTACTTCTATTGGGTGGGTGTTGAGGTGGCTGAGTGCTTGGCTTCCCAACTTGGGGCCCTGGGTTTGAATCCTGGTATATAGAATCTTATTATTTTTAGGGCGCCCGAGTCCACCCAACTTTAATGGACATCTGACTTTAGCTAGGGAAAATAAAGGGCGCTGGTTGTTGTGCTGGCCTCGACATCCTGCTTATTAACCGTTAGCCAAAGAAACAAATGACATTAATATCATCTGCCCTATAAATGACAAGGTCCGAATAAGAAACTTTACTACCTATATTGAATGTTAGTAATGGAAAGTAAACATCAAATTGTTTTTAAGTTTAAGAAATATAAAATATGGACTTAAAAATAACTTATAATTGAGAGAAAAAGGCAAAAAATTCATAAACAAAACAATAAATTTAAGTTTATTAAAAGCTCAGCAAAGGGCACACCATTCATAGCCCTGAATTTTCTAGTCTTACAAATATCAATCAACATATAATGTACAAATTAAATATATAAGAATTCCCAGTACAACTTTGTAACAGATCTCTAATATATGCTCCGAATGGCTTGGTTCCTTGTGTGCGCAGAACAGAGCTTACGATATTAAAAATTATGTTATCAGTGATGACTTGAAACTAATCTTATCAAGATCCCTACACTTAACTTAATGATCTTTGCACTTTTCTTTTAGGCTGCCATGACATGCTCCGTGCACAGCCTAAAAGTATGACATCTCCATCGTATCAATTTAAGACAAATCCCATATTTGTTTCTCCCAAGAACATTGATCCATGTTTTTAAACTGATAATGCTTTGATCACAATTATAATTCTTTTTTTCTTTGTAGTTTCATTAAAAGTTGAAAAACATAAACATAATGGTAGTTCAGTTTATGTCTTTTTGTGCTTTCAATAGTTCAATCTATCAGCAGCATATTCAGTTCTATATAAAATAGATTAATATAATTGTATTAAACATAACATTTCTTAGAAAATATCTCATATGAAAAAGACATCTTCAAGAATTCTACTTTCTTCTAGGTCGGTGAGGTCATCTTCGAGTTCACATTCTTGACCGTCACTTCCATCACCGCCTTCCAGGTCTTCTATGGCAACCAACACATTGTCTATTTCATCCTCAAAGTCAATCTGGTCTTGTTTCTTCTTTAGGTGTCGATGCTCTTCTGAACGTTTAAATTGTTCGTTTACAAGTAGGTCATGTTCATAGCGAAGACCTTGTGGAGACAGTTTAGAGCAGTAGTCATCCACTGCAGGCTTTTTATATTTCGACACCAAGTTTCTTCGAGCTTTCGACTCAGTTAGGTTTCGATTCAGCATAAACAGGCTCAGATTAGGGTCCTTATCAATGCTGACTGCAGCCTTGTAATCCAGGTTACGAGTTGATGGAAGACGGCAGCTCCCATCACTATCAATGTCAGATTGGTTGCTGCTGGGCAGAGAGTTATTGCTGGCAGACTTTTTACTGTTGGAGTTCCTTGTAGTCTTGTCAGACAAAGTGTTGATGATTTCTAATACAGACATTGTCTTGTCACTGACAAAGAAACAAAAGAGAACAAATTAATAAGACAGTAAAAAACTATCAACAGAATTAGTCTCCAAACTAAAGTGCATCATTGTAAGTATTTCTTGCTCAAGTTGATTGTTTATTTGCTAAGAAGCTTCAATACTTTCAGTATAATGGATCTTGATAAAATATATAGTAGATAGTTTGCAATAAAAAAAAATTGTTAGGAAGTGGCATGGAATTTAATGGAGACCTAGATTATTAACAAATGATGCTATGAGTAAAGGGAGGTAATAGCCTAGGATAGGAAACCTATATAAAAGTCGACTGGATGGTGAAGTGAAAGTTCTCTAGTAACAGCGCACACAATCAAATACTATAATATTACATTATTGTTGATACTCATATGTAATGCTGGATTTGGTTATTATCCACTGAAGTGTCTCTGTTAATACTATAATATTTGATTGTCCTCAGTAGGCCTACTTCTGATTTCATGTATCTAATGGATGTTTTCTTATTATCACTAATCAATACTTTTAGTCAGCAGTTTAAAAAAAAAATTTTACTTAAACAATCTATGTTCCAGCATGTACTTTAATGAAGTAGCTTTAACGAAACAATGTAAAATGAAAAGCTTTCCATTACTTTCCAGAATTCATCAGGACTTCACTTAGCATCCCTACTAGCTTTCAACAAGGAGGGTAGGGGTGCTCAATTTTATAAGACAGAGTAATGCGAAAATAAATATTATCACTGCTAGAAGCAATATATTTTAAAGTTTTCCAATAAATTTCATTTAGCTTTGCAATTTTAAATGATAATAGATCCTAACTAAATACCTAGATTTGTTTCTGAAAATATTGGTTCAATCCACTGAATGTCTATCAGGTCTGAATATTGTTATGGATAGATATAAGGGAAAGTTTCTACTGACATACTTAGGTATTTATTAAAGTCCAGAACTAAAAGGTATGCGCCCAGCCCAACTTTGCGTGACCTGGCTGAGTGATTAGTAATATAAACAGAAGACAAATAAGGAAATAAGGTCTTTGTGGTGGAACATCTAAAACTATCTTTGATCCTACTGCTCTGATCCACTTTTCAAATAATAAACATGTTTGATCTAATGCAATGACTATTTCAATTCATTGAATAATTGATATATGGACTGTGATATGAGAAATGAAGTAAGTAATAAAACTTACACCAGATCCATCATATTTATTATATCAATCAATATATGGATTGCACTCATCTAGTCAAGGAGAAATATCATTTATTTCAGATGTTAACTGTCATAAAGCCGTGGAGATTTGATGGCACATTGATTACATATCTATGGCTGCCATGCGTGGGGAATCTAAGGTCAAACTTTTATGGAGACTGGAATTTATTTTCTATTCCTAGTATTCTAGACATCAGCTGTTTCTATACAGTTTTAAGGACATTTATTGAAGCATTTGTTTAACCTTTATCAAATAAATGGTAACAAGGTAAAACAAGACCTAATAAAATACTTAGATAGACACAAAGATAAAGGCAACTTTTTTGTTTCATATGCTAGGACAAATCTATAGAAATACTCCTTCTGTCCTAGTGCTATAAGAGCATGGAATGAGTTGCCTGAATCAAAAGACTTAGATTTAAATCATTGATTGACATGCAGGACTAGATTGACATGACTAGGACATAATCATCATCGTTTCAGAAGTAATGACTGTATTTTATAAGCTAAGATATATAATACTTCCACTGTAATTAGATTTTTCATTATCAAGATGCAAAGTTTACATTTAAAGCATTAGTTTTTTCCTCATGAACCAGATATTTTATCAGACAGATTTGCACAAATCTAATATACTTCATGACAGATCTGGCCAAAGAATTAAAGAAAAAAAAAAACTAACCCAACTGCTGAGGACAATTTCTTGCTTGACCGCTCAGTATCTGGTCTTGACCTTGGACTTGATAAGGAGCCAACTTGAGCTTCTGTTCTGTGCTTTGGTTTGTCATCCAGTTCAAGACTTGGAACTAATCTAAACAAGACAAACAATACAAGCTTTATCTATACAGAATGGTATTGACAAACAAAAAAAGGTTTGAGGAAATTTTTCTACAAATTATCAAAGCTAGAAAATATAATATGGCATTGTCTTATATTTTGAGGATTAGGTAGTTAGGATTTTTCATTTAAAAAGTTGATTTTTCAAAAATTGTTTATTTAGCTAGCTTAACCTCTTCTTAACTCATTCTGCTATTTAAAATTGATATAGTAATAACATTATTGTTGAATAAAATGACCTTTTGTGACACATGTTGAATGTAAAAAATCCAATTTTTCATCATTTTTGATAAAATCATGCTTTTTTGGCACTTAACTTTCTTTAAGGATAATGGATAATTTCACATGATAATGCAGCCCCACTTGCAAGCTGCATATTTTGTCACATTTGATACAAAAACATTGACAGGTAATTTTTCTTTTCATAGTCTGAAACTGTCTTCAGCGAGGGTTTTTCTTTGGGTCTCAAATAAACATGTGACCTTCATGAGGGGGCTCGAGGTGCCTCTTTCAAGGTCATCTTCAGCCATCTGCTTCCCTCTATGCAAGTGAGGGCAAAATGGCCATTTAGACAGACCCAGCACAGCTGTCGAATATTAAGTATTAGTGCTACACTGTAAACAGTACACCCTTGCCTCTAATTGAATATGGTAATTTGTGAGGTATTCTTGCTAGCATGGGCCAATTATGGAGTTGAGGCATCTTTGAAGGAAGCATTCAAGAAGCTTCCAGAGCTAATAATTACTTAAAGGTCAATTTTATTTTATTGATACTTTCTTTTACATAATTATGTAGAGATGTTCTTAAAGTCAAAGTTCACAGCACTAGAGGTATACAATTAGTGATGAATTTTTTCACTAGGCTGAGTCCTAAAGAGTGCAACACTATAAATCATAGATAATTTTTTTTATATGTCCATGCATTTGATTTTAAAGTAATGCATAAAAACACATTAGTTATACAAGTGTCTCCAAGCTAACAATAAAAAAGACAAATAAAAGGTTATTGTCAATGCACTTGATTTTAAATTAATGCATAAAAAAAATTAGTTATACAAGTGTCTCCAAACTAACAATAAATAAGAAAAATAAAGGATAGTGCCAACTTCAAGATATTTGAAGTCCATTAATCCATTAATAGTTATACGATTCCTCAGTACCTCAGAGGTGTCGCATCTGACAGAGAAAATCAGTGGTACCGTTGCAAGGGTGAGCAATTGGATGGTTGAGAATAAGCTCAAGATGAACGAAGACAAGACAGAAATAATCAAGATTGGCACTCGGAACAACGTCTCAAAAGTCGAGAGCACAGATTCTCTTTTTATTACAAACTGCCAGGTTTCTTATGTCCATGTAGTCCGGAATCTTGGAGTTTTCTGTGACTTAACACTATCTTTCCACTCACACATAAGGCAGCTCTGCAAGGGTCTTTATCTGCAGCTGCGCAGATTAGGCCAGATCCGACCATACCTAACAACGGAGTCAACAAAAACGCTAGCTGTGGCATTCATACTCTCCCGCCTTGACTACTGCAACGCCATGCTAGCAGGTATACCCGACGACAAAATAGCCAAGCTGCAACGTATTCAGAACAACGCCGCTAGAATTGTTCTTAAAAAAAACAAGGCAAGATTCTGCTACTGCGCTCTTGCGCACGCTCCATTGGTTACCCGTAAAAGCAAGAATCGATTACAAGGTCGCCACACTTTGCCATCAGTGTCTATACAACAATGAGATGCCCTTGTACCTTAGCGAACTGATTACTCCATATGTCCCTCAGAGAGCCCTCAATGGACTCAACGCTTTTAGTGGTGCCACGTTTTTCCTTCAAAAGCTACGGTCAGCGGGCTTTTTCAGTTCACGGACCAAAGGTTTGGAACTCACTCCCCATTGATCTCAGACAGACAACTTGCTACACCACTTTTAAGAAGAACATCAAGACCTATCTGTTTAGAACTTTTTTAGATTAGTTTGTCATGTCTCATGTTTGTGTTTGTAATGTTTTTACAGCACCTTGAGCCTACATTTTGTTTGTTAACAGAGCTTTATAAATAAAATTATTATTATTATTATTAATCTAGATGTTTTCGTCTGCAGTTTTGATTTTATTAATTATCCAAAAATTTAATATGTGACAATAAAATAGTTTCCATGAACCAGGTTATCTCCATTACCTACCTGGGAACATGGGCATAAGATATGCTGGTAGATTTATCCATCTGCGGTCTTTGAAGTGTAGACATTCTAGGACTATTAGGATGGTCACGATCACGAAGAGAGGCTGTGCCAGGGGAAGCAATAACTTCTTTGGCCACACCACTCTTAGACTTCAACTTGCCACTGGACTGAATACTTTCTACAAAAATATATTAAGCACATTATTAAAAGAAAGCTACAACAAAACTAAATATTTATCTTATCTTCTCGTATAAAATACAGACGTTACTTCAAAAAAGAAGGTGATTATGTCCTGTGCATATTTAACAGAATAATATTGATCTTCAGTGGCACAAGTCTGGGACGACAGATGATGTAAGTGATTGAAATCATGTAAAATCTATGACCCTGGCAGTAAGAAATAGTATAACTAGCTGGCCAGGCTCTTTTGTCCGTTTAAGTTATGCCTAAAAAAAATTGTCAAGCATGACACTAATATCTGAGCTTATTAGGAATGATATTAACAGTCATGACAGGTATTCACAGAGAACTGAAGAATTTGGTACAGCAGCACTAGCTGCTAAGAGAGCAAGATGGACGGCTGAAAATTGTGAAAGTGCCTATATGTTTCAAATCCAATTAATTAAAACTGCTCATTAAGAGTTCAACAATTTAGTCAATATTCAGATTTGAAAGACTGAAACATGACAGAGATGTATCATGTAATTTTAAAGATTCTAATACAAGTGTGATATGTAGTAATGCTTTTCTGACATTTATTCAAACCTATTAGTGGTAAAATCATTCAAAAGTTATAAGAACATATTATTCACCAAGTGGATAACTCGAGTGAGAATTTATGAAAATAGAGAAAATGTTCATGAGGTTCTTTTAATACCTGATACATGAGAGTGATTTAATTACCTTGATTTGTATATAGTTTCTATAGGATGCTCATGAATATACTTATTAATTTCCTAATAGATTGTGGCCTAGCCTCATAAACTGTTAGTAAATAATTATTTAAGTTCACAATCTGTTAGATGATAATCATCTAAAATCATTAACTGTTAAAGTAAATAGTTAACTAAGTGCACAATCTGGTAGGAAGTTAGAATTAGTAACTTTCATAATGCACTTGGAGTGAAATATAAAAAAGTAAAAAGAATTGTCAATGACTAGTGTTATGAATTTCCAAAGAGAAAGTACCTGTATCAGAACTCTGAGAATACTCCAGCTTTTTGACAACTTGTTCTGCAGGTAAAGCTGTGTATAAGATGCACTCATCCCCATCTCTGCCATTGAGCTTTTGGTCAGTGGCATCAGTAAAGCTGCTTTCTAACTGTCCTCTTTCTAACTGTCCTCTTTCTAACTGTCCTTTGTCTTTTGATACAGGTAAACAGCTATTATTTAGACCCTTAGTTTCAATATGAAGCCCACTGCTTTTGAAATCCTTACTGCTAGACTGAGGACTATTGTGACCTTTGTTGTCAACTTGAGGACTCTTTGTGATATTTACTTCTGCTTCTTTGACCCCTTGTTTGTGGCCTTGACCTGTTCGAGCCTACGAAGTGAACAGCAGTTTTAAAAAATGTTAAACAAGGCGCTGACTTCAAATAAATTGTGATTATCATCTTAATCTTAACATTTTAGTACCAGGAGTCCTAATAGTCAGTCTGACACACATATTTTTACAATGTACAGAGGAATACACAGTTGAAACATGTGTGTAAATTATCTTATATATTACAGACTTTACTTCAAAAAAGAAGATAATTATGTCTACCCATCTTGTGTGTCAATCTAGTCATGTATATTAATCAATGACTTAAACTCTGCTAAGTTGATGGTTTTCCTGCTTCAGGCAACCCATTCCATTTTCTAATGGCACTAGGGAAGAAGAAGCACTTGTATTAATTTTTTTATAGCATATGGAATAATAAATGTGCCTCTATCTTTGTGTCTTTATAAGTAATTTATTAGGCTTTGTTTTTCTATGCGCAAGTTATGGTTTGACGTTTTTTTCTTTTCATTCTTCTGTCTGAAGTGTCTCTAAGTTTAGTGATTTTACTAATGGTGTTACTCTAATCAAAGTGGAATATTCATTTGTTATAAATCTCACTGCTCTCTTCTGTATTTGTTGTAGTTTCTTTATGTTTTCTTAAGTTGAGAGATCTCAAAACAGAGGATGCATATTCTAATATTGGCCTAACTAAAGTTAAATAGCATTTCAAATTTATGATTTTGTTTGATTTGTAAAAATTTCTTTGAATAAACCTTAATGTTTTTCTTGATTTTTTAATCAATATTGGGGATTTCATGACAACCTTTTATGACATGCAACTGTCAGGAATTTGGTACAGCAGCACTGGCTGCTAAGAGAGCAAGAAGGAAAGCTGAGAAGTATGAAAATGCCTATATGTTCCAAATCTAATTAAAATTGAAAAATTTTTATTGTAATAAATTACAGTAATGGTGATGCACTTTCTTTTTGTTTATTAAATTGGCTAATAAAGTAAAGACAGAAACTATTTAGAAAAACAATTGCCAGGGTTAACTGCATCCTTATTAAATAGCTTTTACTAACTTTAAATGAACTAGTTAGCTACAGCAATTGTTACAATAAACTGAAAAAATAATTAGAAATTGAAATGAAAAAAAGGATAACCAATTAAAACCACAAAAATATGCTAAAATTAAATCTATAAATTTGAGTGTGTACGAAATTTAGCATTATAGAACTGAAAAGATGTGTGATTTTTTCTGTTGGATTTTTATTTAATATTCGATGGAGAATTATTTTTTTTTAATTAAAAGGAACAATTGTAAACAAAAAAACTTGATACTTTCACCAACTGTAATTCACCTACATTTAAATTTATTTGTTTCTTTCCTTGGTGAATAGAAAAATCTTCCATTGTGTTCTTTTTCTTTGCCAGTTCTTTTTCTTTCATCTAGTTATATAGTAAAATGAAATTATTTGTTTACAATTAGTCTTTGTTTCAGCTGATGAGGCACAACAATTTTAAACTCCTATACTGTATTTTCGCCTAAATAACTTGCGGGTTATACAATTTATAACAAACTATTGGAAGCTATACCCAGGTGCAGGGTTTACACATTTTTAAAACTCATAAACATAGCATAAACTTTGGACTTGCCGTTGGGTTTTTTGTTAGCTGTGTGGTTGAGAGATGTATATTGTAAAGCCTTATTAACATTTCATTCTAAGCCTCAAGAAAACAAATAGAAAGGATGATAGTACTTTATGTACTAGTAGTTTACGGCAAGTCAAACTATGCACAAGCCTGTATATTAGTGTTGCGGATTGTAGTTTTGACTTTTTTTTTTCATAAGTGCGGGGTATATACGTGCGCGGGTTATACAGGCATGTGGATTATATGTAGAAAAATACAGTAATCGAATATCCGACAGCACAATGTATATTTTCAGACCACTTGGGTTACACAACAAGAAGGCTTGAACAAACCACTAAACTAAGCAGAAATAATTCTACCTTTAATTGAGATTCTTGTTCTGCCAGTAATATCTTCAAACGGTTCTGTTCCTCTAATAGCATGGAACGTTGTCGCAGTAATTCTTGCTTCCTCTCTGATGGGGTCATCTGAACAAAAAAAAATATTTGCAATTAGTCAACAATTTATTGATGGCACACACAAAATATTGATTGCATACACTCAATGCAATGAAAGGGAGGAAAGAAGAGGAAAAGAACAAGAAATCTCTCTTATTTTCCTCTCAAGTAGTACAGACATGCCTTTAAAAAAAAGAAAATTATATCCTATTTGTATCTCTGCCATCATGCAGACCTACCCATTTCTACACTGCTTTTGATCCAAGTCTGTTTTCAACCAGTTAAAATAACTCCAAATTTTAAATCACTTTTTGGCTTAGTGTTGATATTTGGTCTAAGGTTTTAGACATCATTTTACTTTTATGCTCTTATTTGATTTGTAAAAATGTCTTTTAATAAACTCCAATGTTGTTGTTGTTTAAATTTCTAAATCATTCCTTTAAAATAGGGATTCCTTCATTGATTAGAACACATGGGAATTAACAGTGAATTTAAACTAAATGAAGTAGAATTATTAAAACAAACCTTTTTATATTTGCGTAGAAATTCTTGATCTATTCCTGCCTCCTCAAGTCTTGCAATCTCTAGTTCTTTTGTTGATTTCTCCTCAGTTTTGCTACTACATTTAGTTGAAAGTGTGCCCTTGCCATGAATCACAGGCTGCCTGACAGATTTATGGTCCTTGTCATCACTATTGTTGTTTCTATTTTCATCCATTTCTAATGGTGGCCAAAGTTTTTGCTCTGGAATGACTTGATCGAGAGTTAACAACGAGTCGACTTCTCCAAACTCTGAGCTCTTCTGTGTACTAGACATGACTGGAGGATGCAAGGGGCCATAACTTGGAGGGGGTCGTTTTCTAGGCTTTTTCTTGGCTATCTGGATGTTTGTATTTAAATCTGTTACTTCTTGCTCAGCTTTCAATTGAGACTGACTCTCAATCAGTCTATGGATTAGATCATTTTTTTCAGGAGTTAGATTATCTGTATTCCCGTAACCTTGTAGTAAATGAACATGGATGCTGCCTTTCTCATTTTCCTTTAGGTTTCTAGGACTAGAGGCTCTGAAAGAGTTTTGTAAAATATCTTCTGGAGAGACACTGTCATTTACTCTATTTGAAGGTCTTGGGGAGTTAACAGCGGCGATAACCTTCCTAGGAGTTGACTGTTCAGACAAGAAAGAAGCAGCCAGAATTTGATTCTGGTGGTCAAGCTCTTTGTCTAGTTTGGCAGTGAATGGACGGTCATGGTGAGCTGCAGTTACAGAGTGAGAAGGTAGGACGTTAGTGGAACAATTCCCAAAGTAACTTTCCTCCTCCTCCATGACTTGTTTGGGCACTTTGTTGGGAGTTTTAGTCATCTTAGTTTCTAAGAAGAAATAAATGTTTTAGCTGAAGATATATTACAAATCAATAAAAGTTATTTCAACAACTGATAAAATACCATAAAGGACTCAATGACAAGACACTTTTCCAATCAATATCTTAAAATAATGCGCAAGCATGTGAATATTTTTGTTTTTACATAGTCAATGTTTCAAAGCTTTACTAAAAACCTATTTCAAATATTGATTATAACATAGCTGTAAGTTTAAGTAGTCTGCTTTTTTTTTTTTTATTTAACATTAATTCTAGCACAATGAAAAAAATAAACAACTATAAAACAGAAATGGAAAGGTAAAGAATAAATGCTACATGACCAAAATATGTACTAAAGCCCATACCTTGATAATAGGCATCTGGAAGTTGCTGTAATGGCTGATTATTGAGGTGACCATCATGCTGATCTATTGGGTGAGGCACAACCTATTGGAGAATATCAGTTATTTGTAACTAAGTAATATTTCTAACAAACATATTCACCACTTGAAAAAACACTTTCAACATACTTTTAAAAGCAAAATCTATTTTACAGTTTGGCAGTTGGCACTGCAGAAACTAAAAGTGGATACTAAAAATGATACATGGAAACACAAAAATAAAAATCTTTTGTTTTGTTTTTTTAGTTTCTTTTTTCTTTTTAAAGCCAGGTTTAAACTCAAGACCCTAGTGTCAACAGTCTGAGGTGCATCTATATACCACCATATGACCCTGTAGCCTACATATCACACAATTATTATTCATTTGAACACAATGCTTTATTCAGCACTGCTTTGTAGACATTAATAACAAAATTTGAGTCATTTGTGCAGAAAATCAATGCTAAAATATTGTTCACTCCTTGTGACTATTTAACAGATCCATTCATCCCATTGGCACCTCAACCCCCAAAAGGGCCCTGACTATAACCTACATTTTCCATTCATATCTCTCCTCAGAGTTTCACCTCCATTCCTGAGCTCTTGAGTTGATATAAATCTGCTTCTAGATTGTCAAGCCATCTTGTTCATGTTTTAATTTTTGCTAGTACACCATCCATCCATCCCAGTGGCGCTACAGCCCATAAAGGTCTCTGGACTGAGCAACACATCCATCCATCCATCACAGTGGCGCTACAGCCCATAAAGGG
>JADKLZ010079391.1:18968056-18987850 GCA_021533235.1 Biomphalaria straminea | reverse complement strand
TAAAACTATAATACGCCTCAATTGGTTAAGTTGTTCTATCGATCTGGTGCTACAAGTCAATGACCAATATTCAACATATGTTGTATAGAAGTGAAAGTAAAACATAACCACGTCGTCTTAACAAATCTTTCATCAAATGGCCGTCTGTAAATCTAAAGTTATTGATACAAACGTCCGAGTCGCTTAAAAAGTCGCTGTGCATAGAACGTTTTTTTGACTTTTTATTGCCTTCCAGCTCTGACTTACAGTGATTTCAATTTTGTGTACGGCTTCAAGTTTCGATAATTAAAACATTTAATGTCTTGTAATAATACTAAATTACTAATTGTTCAAAAGAGTTATAGTAATAGCGTGAAAGAGCATGAACATATGTGAGTAATCAAGGATACTATGTAATTTAAAAGAATAGCTACAATTTAAAAAAAAATCGTGTTTGTTTTAATATGATATCGCTTTACAACAATAATACAAGAGTAAAAAAAATCATTGATTAGCAATAAAAGTGAATTACATCAAAAATAGCAATAGCTTGGTTAGTTGATAAACTATAAGCCATATCAATACAAATATAATGTTGAGACTAAAATGAGTGGACCATCCACTGGATTGCATTAGTTTCTGTTTGTCAGTAGTCGCGACTGTCACCACACACTTACCGGTCAGTTTATTACAGAATTCATCAGGCGGGCATTCGCAGATTTCTTCACAGTCTTTGCCATACAGTCCTTCGCCACATTCGCTTTCGTTGCACGAGATGCCAGTCCAACCATTTATACATTGGCCATCTGGACAAATACCGATATCAATGGGGCATTGGTTGTTATTCGCACAATTGCAGGCAGATTGGCAACCAGGTCCAAAGAAGTACAATTGGCACGCTGTGTTGCTGCACTTCTCACCTTGCCATCCTTCGTCACAGGTTTGGTTTTTAGTCAGACAGTAGCCCGTCGCCGGGTGACATTGACGGCTTTCAGCACAGTGGCAGGCAAACTGACATTCTGGTCCATACCGATTCAGAGGACAGTTACTCATTGTTTCATTACAAGCTGCGCCCTTTACACCGTCCTGACATCCATTTGTGCAATTGCCGTTAATGCGATAACAGGGCAGAAGATCCTTACAAAAACACGAATATTGGCAGGCCGAGCCCCATGTATTCATAGGGCAAGCGTTTTTCCCTCTTTCACTACAAGACAAACCTTGAAACTCGTGATGGCATTCCATTTCGTCTAAACATTGTCCTGTTTTAGAGTTGCAGTGACCGTTTCCACCGCAGTGGCATTCTTTTGAACACTCCTCTCCCCAACTGTTAGCGGCACACATTAGACTCTTATTGCATGAGACGCCGCTGACACCATCTATGCACCCATCCGTACATTCACCAGTGGCCTCGTTACACTGAAGGTTATTTCGACAGAAACAATTGAGTTCACAGTTTGGGCCCCATTTGTTATGAGGACATGACGTCTCATCGCAATTGGATCCATGCCAGCCCTTGAGACAATTACCTGGGCAACGACCAAGAGTGCTGTCACATGGGGCTTCTTGATCACAGAAGCATTGACTTTCGCAAGAATGCCCATATCTATGGTTGGAACAATCCTGTTTGGTAATATTGCTTAGCGCGGCCAGCACGCACCCTTCTGAACACGATGAGGACACATTCACACATGTCACAGCGTTCCGACAGATGCATATGAATAAACAATTAACATGCGTACAATCTTTAACTACACATTTCTCGCAATACGCTACCCCAGCAACTCCGTTGCAGTCAGAACTCTGCCAAAGGCCTACCTTGGCGTCAATGGAGACGCACATTTTTCCCTCAGGTGTGTTCTCGGCTACCCAGTTTTGGTATCCATCGACCACTAACTTTCCATTCGTCCATTTCATGTCGTCCGAGTGGCCGAATGCCCCTAGCCAAATGAGCTCTGAGTCTAGTGAAGTGCTGGGATTGAAGTCTTGGTAGCGAACGAAAATCTCATGCGCTTGCTCGGTATCGATACTTGCCAACTCTCCGCCCATGCTTTCACAATATTCGGACGCAGCGTACCAGCTGTAGTCAGTGACTCTGCTTTTAAAGTAGATCAAATTACAAACAGTGCGATTCGCACCGTTCAATTTGGCACAATAGCAGATGAGCAGAAGAAGCGTTAGGAAACTGTGGATCGCGTTATGTCGGAGGAGAATAGTGAGTCGTTTCATCCCTTCGAATTGTTCTTCCTCTGATAGGCGTGTACAGCATAGCGATATTCTCTGATCCCAAACCTGTTGAGAATAAAAGGCAAACTTAAACACTTAGATCTATGTTTTAAAACTTGAACTTGTGTTGATTTTTTTTTTTTGTGTTTTTTTTTTTTTTTTTTTGTTTAATCTGAAAGTCTGTTAAAAACCAACAATGCATAAATAAAAAAGCAGGAAAAACATAAAAAATATATAAAAAAAAAAGATAAATGTAAAAAAAAAAACTTTTTACGAAGTGTATTAGTTTAAATCAGTCATGTAATTAACCTTGTAATAAAACAAGAACACCATCAATAAATCTGAGAAAAATATTACCAATTGTATTTGTTTAACGCTATATCAGCATTTTAGCTTTCTCAACGATCCAATCGCTTTTCTGGACCAGTTGAGAAAGTGGGAGGCGGGAGGGGGAGTATGAGATATCTGGGAGAACTTTTAACATATCCACATATCTATCTATCTATCTATCTATCTATCTATCTATCTATCTATCTATCTATCTATCTATCTATCTATCTATGCATATATAGGAGCGCGGTGGTCGAATGGTTAAGCGCTTGGCTTCCAAACCTGAGGTCCTGGGTTCGAATCCTGGTGAAGACTGGGATTAACCCTTCTAGTTAAGCTTTGGCCAAAGAAACAGATGACCTTAACAACATCTGCCCCCATAGATCGCAAGGACTAAAAGGGAAAACTTTTTTGTTTACTTTTTAATATATATATATAATAGGCTTTTCTTTGAATCCGAAGATTAGTGAGGAATACAGTGTTTCCCGTGGCGCTGTGCAGTCCCAGCTGTGACCTACATATTTTGCCACATCCAGGGCAAGCAAAACCATTGTCCGCAGGTGGTTGGTTTAGATTTTCTTTTCGTCGACTGCGTTTGTCCTCGGCGGCAGATTTTCTTTTGGTCTCCAATATGTATCCCTCGGCCTTCGTGAGTGACCTCCAGCTGTCTCGTTCCGACGCTGCATGCAGCCAGGTGCTCTCTTCTATGTCAGCCAAGGAAAATTGACGCCTAAGCTGGTCTTTGAAGCGTTTCCGTGGGGCGCCTCTTTTACGTGGACCACCTTTTAGCTCACCAAAAAAGACTGCCTTTGGAATACGTTCGTCTCCCATACGAGATACGTGCCCTGCCCAGCGTAGCTGTCGGACCATAAGAAGTCCCTCTATACTGTCCATACCGGCGTTCGCAAGGACATCGCTGTTTGTAGTGCGGTCCTTCCATCGTATGTCCATGATGGAGAGCAAGCATCTTTGGTGAAAGCGCTCAAGATGTCTTAGCTGTTTTCTATATAGTGTCCATGTCTCAGAGCCATATATAAATATGCTTTTAAAAAAGTGAATATGGTAATATATATTAAAGGGAAGGACCTGAATTAGAGTTCATGGAACAAGCCTGCTCAAGCCTACTGACCACTTTGCCAATGTGGTGCCTATGAAAATAAATAATTCTGAGTGATCTATTGTTTGTCATAAATTTACTTTAAAGCGACGACCTTTAAAGGTGACTAATGCAGCGTATACCACCCCTTCAGTCAAGTACAATTTCTTTCCCTTGTTCGAAATATCGAACCAGGCAGAAAGATTGGCCAGGCAGAAAGACACAGACAGGGTGATTTGATATAATCTTCTTCTTATATAAAACAGACTTTACTTTAAAAAAGAAAAAAGTAGATGATTACGTCCTACGCGTTATGCATCTAGTCATAAATGTCTACCAAAACTCTGCCAAGTCACTGGTTTTCTTTGCTGGCTCAGGCAACCCATTCCATGCTCTAATAGCACTAGGGAAGAAGGGGGATTTGTACAATTTTGTTCTAGGATATGGCACGAGGAATGTACCTTTATCTTTGTGTCTTTCTGAGTATTTTATTACATTTTGTTGATGTATTTGAAGATTGTGGTTCAGTGTTGTATGTATGATTTAGATATAAGCTTTGCAAAAATTAGGTAGTGCTACAAGCGAAAGATATAAGAAATTTGATTTTACGGTTCTGAAAAGTGTACATAATTAAAAAATACTTTGATTATTAATACTTCCAAATTCCATTTATATTTTGAAGATAAAAGATGATTGCGAAAATTCACGTGATCACGCAAACCGAAATTGCGACCTACGTATTTTGCCACATTGGATGACTGTTGTCCGCCAGTGATCTATTTAAGTTTTCTTTCATCTTCTGCGACTGTCTTCAACAAGTGCATTAGGTCCTATCTTTAGCTAGATCTGGATCTAAATAGGTGGTTGAAATCCAGGTATGACTCCAACAAGGCCTTGGCGTTGGCAGCATTTGCGCCGCCCGGGTATATGTGATTCATGGTGGAAGCTAAAAAGCCGGAATAATTACTAAGTGTAGAATGGGGGACTGTCCTATTGGTGCTTACTTTGTCCGGTTACGGCCAGATTTCTATGCCCGACACAGTGCAAAGTCAGTGGAAACAGTAGCGCATATCTTGCATGAGTGTCCGCAGCTACGAAAGCTTCGGGGTAATGTATCTGAGTCACTACGTTGCACTAAACCGAACAGCAGAGTTTCTCGCCAGGGCACTTACCAGTCAGAGCTCATCTCATGATCTAAAGAGATATAAAATGACAATTACTCTGCAACTAAGCCCATAAATGAGTTCATATTTCCTGTTCACAGTTGGTTAATGTGCTTGTTAACAAAAAAATAAAATAAAATAAAAAATTTCAATTCAGATTTTCTCTATTGTTGTTGACAAAGTGGTAATGCGCTGAACACCCAAATCGAGGCGTCTCGGGTTAGCATACAGGTCAAGACTGGGGTTTAAATTTTGCTATTTTTAGGGCGCTCCTGAGTCCATCCAACTCCATTGGCTACCCGACGTTAGCAGTTATTAAAGGTGGTTGGTGGTGGCCTCAAAACACCCTCGATAACATTGGGCCACCTTGGGAGATGACTTTTGCATCATCAACATTATAGTTCTGAAAAAGTTAGTTTATTATTTAGACTTTCGGATATTGCTCGTGGTATCATTGACGGAATATTAAAACAGTCTCATTTAAAGAACACATGTTCTACAAAGGGATCGTCAACGTATAATGGTCTAAAAGACATGCGAGTCACACAATTAATGTTCTCAATGAGTTTCTCCAAAGGGAAATAGAAAACACCAATAAGAATCAATCAGAAAACTACAAAGAAAAATGGTAACGTTTTGTTTATTGTAAAGTCCAAAAGTGTGAGTGCAATCCAAGCTAGTTGTTTGAAGCTCAGCAAAGGAATATATAAATATAAATTTCTGAGTCAACTGAGGAATATATATAAAGAAGTAAGTAAATGGATAAATAACTGATGGGGTGAGAATTGAGTAAGAAGAAGTAGATCAACCATGGGGTGTTGATCTTCACTATCCTTAATACAAGATTAAAATAGTCTTTATTTTTAGTGGAGCACAGTAGAAGAAACGCTGCTAGTAGTTTTATGTGGTCTGTTAGTCCAACTGTCCGTATGTCATGTTTAAATTTCGAAAATGGGAAAAGATAGGCCTATGTTACGAGGTCAGCTGTCGTCATCGAGAAGTACATAGACGTCAAATTCATAAAGCGCTGGTTGTGAATATGTGTGTGTGTTCGTATGTGAATGTTGTTCAAATTTTTCATCAATATTGTTTTTGTACAGTAGTTACGCTGAGGTTGTCAATTGTAATCAAACTGAATTTCACTAGATTGGATCAATAAAAATTATTTTATCTTATCTTATCTTAAAAGATAAGATAACTTTATTGATCCAAACAAATGGAAATTTGTTTTGACTACAATGCAACAACAACATAGATTTACGATATAGATTATTATAGATGCACATACAAATAACATTCACACACTCATAACCAGCGCTTAGAAATAGAAATCTATGTAGGCTACATCATGATGATGACAAAATGTTAATTTTTATTTTAGTCATCCAGGGTCTATTGTAGCTGAATGTTTTTAATTTGCTTCTTTCATATAATAATGTTTTCACAGAACTTGATTTATGAATTAACAGTTAGGTTTATCTGTCTGGGAAGTTGTTTACAAACATGTCCCTTTGTAGCAGTAAAACAGCGGTCGTCAGAACGTGACTGGGTTGATTGTAATGACGATCGAGATGTGTAGTCCATCTTTATGTTGCCACAACACATGTCCAAGGTCCCATCGTGCCGTGTGGGAAAATCAACACACATCTTATATGAAAATGAAAGTCTGATTTTGTATTTTTTAGCTAGTTGACTTTGTTATTATTGTAATTAGATTGTTAATATCTTAAGCATTCAATGAACTGATATTCAATGTGGTTAACGAGTGGTGGCCACGTGAATTCAATGAACTGATATTCAATGCGGTTAACGAGTGGTGGCCACGTGAATTAATATTAAATAATGGTTAGTAATACGTAGACCTAAGTTTTGAAAAAAATTAAGGCACGGTGGCAGAGTGGAAAGCTCTTAGCGGGGGTTCTGCTTTCGAATCTCGGTGATTTTTAATTTTAGTATCTTAAGGGTGCCTCTGAGTCCACTCGACTCTAATGGGTACCTGACACATGTCGTGGAAAATTAGAGCGCTAGGTCATTGTACTGGTCACATAACACCCTTGTAAACCATGGGCCACATAAACAGATGACCTTTTAATCGCAAGGCTTTAAAAAAAGTTTTCAACGACTGCTTATTTATGCACACAAACGCAAATTAAAAATATAGTATTTGTAATTCAATGAGTACTTGCCTAAAAAAAAACATTAACAGTACCACTTGTTAGTCTGAAGCATATAGAAATCGGTCCAAACAATAAACTTTGATATTGTCATTGACAACTTACGAGTGCGAAATCACGAAAGTACTACCGTAATAAAAATGCGAATGTGTGTTACTGATTGTTCGTTCTTTAACTTAGTTTACACCAAATTAAGTTTTATATCGATTGGTGGAGACTTTTATTATGCAAATATGGATTACTTACAGCTGCCCCACGCGCCTGCACCCACGGTACACCACTGGTATTGGACTGCCTTTAAAAATGTGTAATGATGTATACGAGCACTTTGCTCCGCCTTTGCCTTTTGACGATTCAAATGGAAGGTAGGAATAAGAGATTGGCCCATCATCAATTTTCAAATAGATGATCATTTATTAACATCCGTCAGACCAGGCTCACGCTAAACCATATTTTCATTGCGCATTTTGAAGGCTAACAGTAGAACTAGATAGGAGAGGAGGATCCTATTGAATTAAAAAGAAAAAGAATCACCAAAAAAGTCGCGTCACAAATGAGGGTCACAATGGTAATGGGGCCCCAAGATGATCTCCTGACAACTGTCAAAAAAAGGTAGGTAGGCCTACTCATTGCTTGCAAAGACCTTCCTTCAAGGAACAGTGTCAGGAAATAGAAGAATAGGCAGACAGAGAAAGCGATGGGAATTTAAGTCAAATGACAGGAATAAATAGAGACGGTCGATTAAATTGATAGATAATGAAGGTGGAAAATAATTAATCTATCTAGGTACACTACGGGATCGTTTTCCGAACTAACAATATAATCGTCTCTTTTGTATGTTTGTTTGTAAAAATGTTTTACACGTTTTGGATGTTCCTTCAGAGTCAAAGATAATCTACTTTGGAGTACTTCTTAGTCTTAACCTCCCGCAGGACGACGGGGGAAGGCAGCGGGCAGGGTAAGAACTCGGGATGGCAGTGCAGTGTGCACACCGCACGACCAGGCAGCCATCCTGGGTTGTGGTTGTTGATAGTTCATAATTTCGTGCTAAAAAATATTAAAACCTGCCTAAATTTTATCCTGCCTTGGTGGACCACTTAGGGGCCGCTTCAGAGTTTGTGTTTCCACACAAACTTTCTTCATCTTGTTATATATTTATATCTAGCAGAAAAGAATAATTCTTTTATAGAACTACTTTTAAATATACAATTTTTATGATTTATCTTCAAAATTATAAAGTGGCTGCAGAATTTTAATATGTTAGCCACCCTTTGTCAAGAGTCTAAATTTTTATTTAAATTTAGATCTAGATCTAGATTTAGATCTATGTTTTGTTCTTAAGAGCCTGAAAAGAAGTGTAACAAACCTTTTTATGTACATACACAGTTGTTGGAATAAAATCCTGTAGAGATTCATTGGGCAGACTAAAGAACAGATGTGTTCAGAGCCTATCGAAGTTTGTTACTAGAGATTTTGTGGTTGCGCGGTTTTTCTCCATAGCACACAACACACTTTGCTCACCAGTTTATTCATAATCAAGATAATAGCCGAAGAAACAAGAAAAAATTTAAAGTTTGTGTTGTTTTCCTTTAATCTCGCTTCCGCTCGAGCCACTTCCGTTCAGAATTATGAACACATTTTTATGCTAATGCAAGTTTTAGATCTCTAGATCCAGAGGCGGCCTTAGCAGAGCGCCGGCCCCTGGGTGAGTATCATATGCGGGGCGGACTGACTAAATGGGCATTTGGGCAAATGCCCAGTGGGCGGGTACTCAAATGGGCGGTAGGGCCACCTAAAGTGCCTAATGAATGCCAATAGGGCACACATTAAATTGCTAAGGGTTTTATAATATTCTCATATATAAGGAACTTTATGAGGGTTATGTTAAAAACATCTTTTACAGACTACAGTGTAATACTAATTTAATACAACACATTTTTAAAAAATGTAATAGCCTACATCCGTAGACAATGCTAATAGTAGGCTACATCTTTTTAGGGCTTACAAACGTAGGGATTAAAAACAACATAAGACCTATATTTCTTTTAAAGTGTATGCGTACGGTTATCGATGTAAAATAAAAGATAACATAATGATTAATATAGGCCTATAATTGGAGTCCCATCATATGATATACAATTTATGGGCCGTACTGTATAGAAATACCTGGGCATATGTGGATATCCAGTCCGCCCCTGAGGGCCTATATATATATATATATATATATATATATATATATATATATATATATACCGTACCACATCACGCTAACGGGTTCGTCCGCCTCTAACACCATAGGTTTTATTTTTTGCTACAAAACATAGTACTTTAATTACAGTACTGTGGGCCTTTCAGTAGTTACATACTGTATTGTGAAGGCTCTACATGAAAGGTTTCACCTTTCTTGGCTTGTCGCATTGCACTAATTATAATATGTTTCTTCTTTCCCCAAGTCCCAAGATTAGTGAGGAATGAAGTATTTCTTGTGGCTGCGCAGCCCCAATTGTGACCTACATATTTTGCCACAACCAGGGCAAGCATAACCGTTGTCCGCAGGTGGTCGATTTAGATTTTCTTTTTGCCGTCTGCGTTTGTCCTCGGCAGCGGATTTTCTTTTGGTCTCAAATATGTATCCCGCGGCCTTAGTTGGTGAGCTCCAGCGGTCTCGTTCTGAGACCTCATGCAATCAGGTGCTCTCCTCTGTTAGCTAAGGCAAGTTGCTGGTCTTAAAAGCGTTTCCGTGGGACACCTCTGTTACGTCGACTACCTTTTAGCTCACAAAAAAAAAAAAGACTGCCTTTGGCATACGTTCGTCCCCCATAAGGGTTACGTGCCCTGCCCAGCGTAACTGTCGGATCATAAGAAGTCCCCATAAAGTCTCCATACTGTCCGTACCGGCGTTCATAATGACATCGCTGTTTGTAGTGCCAGGTCATGACGTCAGTAACAGCATGTAAGAGAATGGGAAACAGATTATAGTTTTAAAGAATGTCTTGTCATACTGTTCGTAGAATACATATATGAAATTAAATACCGCTGAAATAACTATAGCCTTGTACCTTGTTCAAACTTGATCACTATATGTTTTCCTATTCAAATCCTATTGGATGTAGTTAATTTACGAAATAAACGATTTTAATTGGTCTCTTCCGGCTACTTGTTTTTTTTTTCATGGCAAGGTGAACTGTTAAAAAATGATAACCTCGTAGAATCGACAGATGTCTTTATAAAAGCTGAACGACACATAAACTTAAAAAATGTCGTGTTAATAGCTTGCATAGGTATCCATTGTTTCTTAGTCTCCTCCTATTTTTCATGTTGTGTTTACTAAGACTCAGACGACGTCCTATAAAGGGAACTAGTTCAACTAATAGGCTACCACCACTTTAGTACAAATTCTTTCCCTTTTTTGAAATACCGTAAAAAAAAATTACTACCAATTGATTGATTCTTGTGTTGTCAGGTAAAAGAAAACATTGTGCTAATTGTCAGCTTGATTCAGGATTGGGTGTAGGAGAAAGAACATGTACAAGCTTTTTACCAGACAGACAGAATGAATTGATATGGGCTTTGTACAAATTTGACTCTGAAGTGGTGAATCGTGCAATAACAATTATTATATAGAGAGAGAAGGTCGACAGATCATGTGTGGTACCCTAACGTTCATCAGACCAAGACTTGGGTGAAGATGAAGTGAATTAATAAAATACTTCGCTTATGAATAATTCCGTATTCTGTACACCAGATACAACAACAACAAAATATTTATAGATTTGCCTTCATGTAAGAAAACTCAAACAAATTAAGAAATACAAAGGCTTAGCCCTTGGCACCAAAATCAGACTGATGCGCTCCCTGGTCATGGCCACATTTTTAATAATTTGTATATGCTTGCGAAACTTTGACGTTGACTGCAGAGCTAGAGAGGAGGATTCTAGCAATGGAATTCAGATGCTACAGAAGGATCCTAGGCATCATATTCACAGACCGCATCACAAACAAGAGATTAGAGACAGGATAACTGCAACGATCGGACCCCATGATGGCCTGCTAACTATTGTAAAAAAACGAAAGTTTAAAATATATGGTCACATTACAAGATTTGCGGGGCTCGCAAAGACCTTCCTTCAGGGAACAGTACCGGGAAAAAAGAAGAAGATGCAGACAGAGAAAGCGATGGGAGGACAACATAAAAGAATGGGAGGGCCTACCACTGAAAGAGGTTTTAAACAAGGCAAAAGATAGAGAGGAATGGAGAAAGACGGTCGACAAGTTTTGCTTGGTGCACCAACGGTCCAACAGACTAAGGGAGAGGTAAGGTAAGGTAAAGAAAAAAAAAACAATGATTAAATTGCACACCATTTATCCCTTGTAAAATTCAGCAATCTAAATTTTTCTCTTTTCCATTTTCCTATTATATATATAGGTCTGTGCGATTTCCACTTTACTATTGCGACTTAATGTGATTCGACTTGTGAAGCTCTCTTTAAAAAAAAAAGATAGAATCTTGGGATATAAGGTCGATGTTAATATGATTAGATAAGATGGTATCATGCATGACACAACATTTGCTTAAGCGTTTATATTTTTTTATATCTATCAGCTATTCATTTAAAGCTATAAATGTTTGGATCTAATTAAAACAGAACAATATTTGAATTAATATAAATTGCCTGATTCTTAATTAGATGCTGAAACGAAATCTGGCAAGTATGAACACAATGGCTTGTTCTAGATCTAAATCAATAAACTAGTCACCTATTTCTTGTATAATTTAACAAATATTGCTGCCTGGTCGTGTGGTATATGCCTACACTTTCAAATGTCTTCTCGATGGTTTCGGATTTATACCCTGAAGTCTGCCATTGCGGCATTCGAATCACAAATAAAAAATGTTTTTGAAAATGGGTTAAAAACAACAATAACATAAGCGTTAGATTGAGTAATGTTAATCTTATTTCTGAATTGAGTCCTATGCGCATCCATGTTTTTATCTATTCCTGCATGCTAAATAATTATACATTATTTTTATTCTTAAATCCAGTTTTGACTGGTCATATCAGACTTTTAAAAAATCACTTTTTGTCTAACTTCTGAAAATAAAAGAGTGTTTTAAAACCAGCTATGGTGATATACAGCATACCGAATAGTCCTTTCCCGAACGAACACTCGTCTGAAATGTTGACCAAACGTCGTATGCAATTCGCAGGACATAGCCAAAAAAACAGGAAAGATAAAGCATGGGCATTTGGGTATACCTTCCAACAAAACTCAACAACAACAGCAGAAAGACCGTTGTTCAGTGGGTGCCAGCTCATATTCAACTAGATGGAAACGAGAAGGCTGACACACTCGCTAAGGGTGGAAGAAGTGGCTCACAAATTAACTCTGCACTCTACCTGGAAGAAATGAAGAAATTAATTATAAATAAAATAAATGAGAAGTGGACAAGCTCACATCCAAATCACAAGAAAGATGATGCTTACTATAAGCTATCCCGACAAGATCAACGTGTAATCTTTCGACTTAGGACCGGACACAACAGAATGCGACAACACATGTACCGGAAGCTCAAAACTGGAACCAGTGATATCTGCCCATGTGGAGTGTCATCAGAGAATGCCGACCATGTCCTCCAAGACTGCGCTCTTTACCAAGAGGCCCGCCTAAGACACTGGCCGCAAAACACCCCAATAGAAAGAAAACTATATGGAGAGCTTCCTGACTTGGAAACCACTGCGCAGTTCATCTCAGATATTGGTGTAGTGACCTGAACCCTCCAACATAACAATGAGAACGAAGAAGAAGAAGAAGAAAGAGTATACCTTGGCGTCGCACCTTCTTAAAAAGACAATCTGTGGGCACCAGCTCTTCCTTAGTGATGCGGCCTTTGTGTGTGATAATTCGGATCTTTCTGTAGCATCTCAGACATTCTCAGTTCCACTGCTAGGATCCTTGTCTCTAGTTCTGCACATGATATTAAGGTCAATCGTCCCTTTGAACTGTTCATGTGGCCAGCACAACTTTCCCCAACTAGAAATCCCGATATTAAAAATCCTAGTCTTCACCGAGATTTGAACCCAGGAACCCAGATGCGGAAGCCAAGCCCTTAACCACCGCGCACCAACTTTCTACTATTTTCTTTACTATCCTAGCATTTGACCACATAACAATGACTTATGCAAATGTCTTCTGGAAATAGTTAACTCAAAAAGTGTGAATTTGTAAATTATGAAACAAAAATATTTGTGTTCTGGCCAACATTTTAATCATTTCCAAAATTTTTATTTTCGCTAATAAACTTCTAATTATGCAATTAGCAGTACACCATTTTCGCTTTGATTAAATGATATTCAAATTTATTTCAGATAACTATAGCCAGCATTGCAACACTTGACACTAATGATGTTGAATCACATCCCTTACTTGTTCTACTTCTTGGTGGACATAACTTTTGCCTTTCTATACGCTCTGTTAGCTATGACTGTCTCAGTCATCATCGGACTGTACTTCCTATGCCAGAAGACAGGGTTCCCATCCACTTCCAGAGATAGCTACGTACTGGAGGTTGTTTAAATCGACACATCATGTGCAATATGCTTGTATCCTCATGCTAACGAGAAATACATTTTTATTCAAAGACCATGTTGTTGATATATGTATATGGATTACATTTAAAAACTTTTAATATATTGTTGATACATGAATGTTGTTGAAATATCAACATGGTTTAACCCGCTGTAGGGGGTTTAAACTCAAACTCTTCCTTAGCTTCATCATGGCACTTTGAGTTTATTATTTTCTTTTTTTTTTATATATTGATGAGGTATTTTTTTAGCTTTAAACCCGCTGAAGGGGGGGGGGGTTTAAACTCAAAACCCATTTGGTTACGATCATAGCAATTTGAGTGCGTAATTTGCTTTTTTTTTTTTTTTATTGAAGAGGTTTTTTTTTTAGCATTAAACCCCGTTGGAGGGGGGTTTAACACAAAACTCCTCTTCTCTTTTTTTAGCTCACCCCGCTCGGCTACGCCCATGATATATATATATATATATATATATCCAGTCTTCCTATCGTATCTTATAAATTACAGATGTGTCTTTAAAAGATTCCATGATTCCAACCTAAGAAACTCAATTTCATTTCCAAATACTTTAACACTACTACCTTATCTATTTTTAGAAATTCTACTCAACACTACTTTCGTCTGTGCAAAATGTCCAAAAATATTTTCAGCAACTTTCTGTTCGAGGCTATGTAGATGAAAAAATTGCTGGAGCTATTGATGAGGTACAGGAGATTCATGGACTCAACATATATGCGGTACTGAGAACTACTGGCCGCAGTAATGTTATAGTTAATGAAGGAGTAGATAATATGAGTGACAGAGAATACAAAGCAAGTGATGAGCAGTGTTCTGGTTGTCCTGGGAGACCAACGTATATTTTGTTTCTGGGAAGGCATTAATTTCCTGCGCTTGCTGAGTGAAATCTTCACCTTTATCCAAACCAAGACGCAGCCACCCGTGACAAAAATAATAGGCACCCAACTTTCCAGTGAGTCGAATACATAATAGTTTAAAAGAAGAAACGTATCCATAATGGTAAGTAACCTAGCGCTTATAGCAAAGTACATAGAGTTGTCTCCCTCGGGGAATTCAATGAAGTATACGTCGTTATGGATCATATAGAACAGTATCCAAGGCAACCAGAAGATAAACGCCAAAACCACACAAGCCACCGCAGTTTTAGGTGTGACTATCTTAGTGAAAGTTATAGGCATAAAAACTGCCAATAGTCTTTCGATAGTGATCAGAACTGGGAATACGGTACAGACGTATTGACCTAGATTTCCCAAGAAGAAAAAAATGTTTCTAAAAATCATCAAAAAGAAGTTGAGACCTGCCCCGTACTGCCAGCCACACAGCTGTGGATATCTCTTGTTGGGGCCCAGCTGTGCGAGGATATCCCCATAGTTGATGGTAAGAAGCTGGTTCATGCTGTCAGCGAGCACAAGGCCAAACAGTAAAATGTTGCTTGGTTTTGACATCCCACTGCGTCGCAGTATGGCGATACTCATCATGTTGGCCATGAAACCAAGAACAGAAATGAGAGGGTTGACACAGCAACTCAGTATCTTATAGAGGATCAATTCTTCTTCTGTGGCCAATTGAAGGATACATCTATATGGGAGATGGAAGGAACTTACAGAAAAATTAGCAGCACTGATTGCATCTTTGAGCCCATCATTGTTCATTGAGACAGTTGTTGCTAAATGATTGTTTTCCATCTTGCTCAGTCGTGGGGCGTCTTAGATCTCAGGACACATTTATGCCTTGCATTGAAGTAGAGTTTAGAAGATACAACAACCAGTTAGAACGATAGAGGAAATAAAGCCAAGTCGAAAAGGACATTGCAATAAACCAACAGAGACCGAGATAAATAATCAAGGTGAACATTAGAATGACACGCGATTTTATCTTTTATCTTATAAATTGAGTCCATAATTTTTAGTTTAGCTGCAGTGTAAAAGACTAGAGATATAATCAAGAAAATGAAAACCAATTAATTTGGCTAAATCCTTAAAAACATTAGGCCTATACATATTTTCTTAGTAACTAATATACCATTAAATGATATAAGGTAAATAGAATCCACGAAATTGTGATGCCTTGTTTAAAGTCAGACTGTCATTATTTCTCTCTATATATACTGCTGATCAATAAAGTCGTCAAAGATAAGATCATCTCCTCTGTCCCTTGACTTAAGTCAGAGCTGTGCTTAGACAATTCGCTAAAACAAGCCCTCCACTATGTCCACTAAGCAGCTGCTCTTAGCAGAATATCAAGAGAGAGGCTGATCCATTCTTTTACATTGTCCACACATCCAAGAGAATCTCTTAGATATCCATAACGCTTCGGTGAGTAAAATGAGAAAAAAGAACTACTTTGATTGAACCAATTTTGATTTGTTATTTGGTTGATGATTTATCCAAGACATCATAACAGTTTATATATATTGCGATACACAAAATGTATAAGTTGATTGATTACGAAAATTCAATTCACTTGACATTTGAAAATAATTTGTCAACAATCGAAGCTGTTGAAAATTTCCTAATAGTTTAAACAGGCCAAACTTTTTATTCGTTCACAATTATTTAAAGTGCATATTCAAATATAATGGAAATCAAACAAAAAAAAAAAACGAGTTTAAAACGTTCCTTTTGAGGACTCGATGACCAAAGACGTGGTTCAAGTACCTTGTTCATTGCTAGGACTTGATGACCAAGTGTTTCAAGTACCCGATATGTTGAACATACGATTGATCAAGTACTACGGTAATCATCATGATCCGAAACTTAGCCACTCTACTGTCAGGCAGCAAGACAAAGACGTCTCCTCACTTCACTCTGGTCTCATTTGATTAGTGCTTCAAGCATCATCCAAAAAGAAATGGCTTATTCCAAACCAGTAGACACAATGAGATATAACAATGTCATTCTTCTTTTGTTGATGGAGTGTCATAATCAATATATTTTTGAAATTATGTTGTGTGTACATAGATCTAGGACAGTGTTTCCCAAAGTGGGGTGCACCTACCCCCAGGGGTACGGGAGACTTCTGAGGAGGTGTACGTTACACATCATTAACTATGCGATTTTGAAAGTACCCATTTATTATGTTCTGTTGATTCATTAAAGTGGGGGGGGGGGGCGAGGGGTACTTGGCATTACAAAAAAATATAAAAGGGGTACACATACGTCCAAAGTTTGGGAAACACTGATCTATGGTATTAAAGTGAAATGTTCATGTTATAATGAAAAGATTTGCATAACAATAACAATGTATTTGTGAAGCTCAGGCATGAAGTCAGGCTAACTTAACGTTACCTAGCTACGTTCTATGACGCTTGGTTAAAACTTGATACAAGAGTTATAGAACCTAACTCGGATATCGTTTGACATTTATACAACGTGGAATTTGGAAAGAAACATTTTTTTTTATCTTTTTATTCTTTAATGTTATCAAAAGTCTGGAACATAAATAAGTTCTGTTATATGGCTGCTGCATGTGGCTCATTGTTCCACTAAAATCAAAAGATTTTTTTTCACTTCGAAAAGGACACACATTTTGTTCAATACAATGACTAAATCTACGTCAAATTAAAAAAATGTGGTGGCTGAGTGGTTAAGCGCTTAACTTCCGAACGTGGGGGTTCTGGGTTCGAATCTCGGTAAAGACTGTGATTTTTTAATTTAGGGATTTTTAGGGCGCACCTGATTCCAACAAACTCTAATGGGTAGCTAGCTTTAGAAAAGGCGGTGGTTGTGCTGGTCATATGATACCCTGCTCGTTGACCAAATAAACAGACGGGACGGGTCTACCACTGAAAGAGGTTCTAAACAGGGCAAAGTGTAGAGAGGAATGGAAAAAGACGGTCTACCAGTCTTGCTTGGTGCCCCAAAGGTCCACAGACTAAGGGATAGGTAACAGGTAACACCTTTAGTAAAATCACTAAATTTAAAAAGCCTTCAGGGTTAAAGACTTAAAATTAAAGTAGCAATTATACCTAAAACAATGAACCACAATCTTCAAATAGAAAAACAAAATCTGATATAATAGTCCTACTAAGAAAGACAAAGAAAAAAGGCACATTCCTCGTCACATATGCTAGAACAAATTTGTACAATTGCTCCTTCTTCTCCAGCGCTATTAGTGCATGGAATGGGTTGCCTGAGCTAGCCAGGAAAACCAGTGGGCAGAATTCAAGTCACTGGTCAACATGAACGACTAAATGCATGACACGTAGGACGCAATTGTCTTCTTTTTTTTTAAAGTAAAGTCTGTATTTTGTAAGATAAGACAAGATCATATTAGATCAGAAAAGATATATTATACTAGACTATGCCAGATTTTTGAGAAATATTATAAGATTGATCACACGAAGGATGATTTCTTGTACTACTTAGACTCTTTATTGTGATTGTGCGTGTGTTTCATGAACGACTGTTGTTAGTATTGGCATCTATATTACTATTGTTATAGTAGTTTGCTGAGTTAATCAATTGTAATCAAACTGAATTTACATTTATTTGGGCCAACAAAAATTATCGTATCTGTTTTTATCGGATAATTATTTAGTATCAAATCTCAATACCGTCCTTCTCTGTCTATATTCATGATTATAAATTTTGCCTAATTATCTAAAAAAGATATTCTACATGTATTCAATAAATCCAACTATCAAACGGATGGTGGCCGGTCACTTCATCCCCGGTCACTTCATCCCCTGGTCACTTCATCCCCCGGTCACTTCATCCCCCGGTCACCTCATCCCCCGGTCATTTCATCCCCTGGTCACTTCATCCCCCGGTCATTTCATCCCCTGATACTTTTCATCATCTGATCATTTTATCTAACAAATAGTAATTTTAAAAATCATTAAATGAGCAATATTTAATGTATTCATTTTTTATTTAAATGACAACATTTTAACACGTTAGATTACAATAAAATTGAAATTAAATGCCATTAAAAACTATAAAAATTTAGCATGTGTAAATAAAGGCTTAGAGGTAATGTAAAAAAAAGGTGTTTTTGTGTTCATCTACATCAGTAAGATTAATATGCTATCGATTGTAAGTAGAGAAGACCCATTAGTTTCGATGTCTAAAGTGAATACCAATAAAAAAAAAATACTTACATATACATGTAGAAAAATATATATATAGAAATAAAGTCCTATTATACAATTTGTAACCTTAATGTTTAAAAGGATATCAAGCAAAACGTATACAGGCGACATGATATCCCGAGGATGGTTGAAGTCCGCCTTTATTAGAAAAAAATAAAACCTTATTTCAAGGCTAAAAATGACGCGCCAATTTTCAAGAAAGAGCGATTTAAAAATAAAATAAAATGAAACATGGTCGTACTTCAACCACACCTTGGCCTTTGATGATAAGTTATCAGCGGCATGATCATAATTATTGTCATCGCACGTCTATCTCCCCAAAGATGTCCACTACTTGCACCACACCTTGGTCTTTGATGATAAGTTATCAGCGGCACGGTCATAATTATTCTAATCGCACTTCTATCTCTCAAAAGATTCCTACTACTTGCACAACACCTTGGCCATTGACCATTACGCTATAGCTAAGTACTAATCCAGATTTGCAATAAGATTTTTCATTAAGAATACTAATTAGAGGAGGAAACACCATAAACGCATTAGTAACATGTCATAAAATGTCAAAAACATTCTACATAATCATATTTATATATAAAATATTTAATTGGGGATGAAATGACCGGGGGATGAAGTGACCGGGGGATGAAGTGACCGGGGGATGAAGTGACCAGGGGATGAAGTGACCGGGGATGAAGTGACCGGGGATGAAGTGACCGGGGATGAAATGACCGGGGATGAAGTGACCGGGGATGAAGTGACCGGGAACCAAACGGATGACTTTAAATAGAAAAATTAAACGTCTTATAATCAGCAAATTTAGTTAAGAATAATTAAAACTAGAATCTGCATACTAGCTTTAACAAGGAAAATAAAGAAAAACTAAAACAAAAAACAAAGCTTATGTAAGGGAAGAACTGTACATTTATAGCCATATATCTCAATGTTGTGAGACTATTTCACTTTTCTATACATAGCAAAAATTATCACTAATTAATTAATTAAATCTCATTGATTCTTTTGTCATGTAAAAGAAATAATTGTGCAAAATTTCAAGTTAATCCGAAATTGGATGTGGGAGAAAAAACTTACATGACAGACAGACTTACAAGACAGACAGACTTACAAGACAG
>JADKLZ010079391.1:18933931-18959602 GCA_021533235.1 Biomphalaria straminea | reverse complement strand
CAGACTTTGTTTCTTCTCTGTATGACAGACTTTGTTTCTTCTCTGTAAGACAGACTTTGTTTCTTCTCTGTAAGAAGACTTTGTTTCTTCTCTGTAAGACAGACTTTTTGTTTCTTCTGTGTAAGACAAGTTGTGTTTCTACTCGAGCGTTTCTGTCCTTTGTTTCACAAAAAAAGGTCTTCCATTAATGACAACCATATTATGATGCGACCAGCAGTCAACTGCTTCCGGACTAAGCTTGTTAAGATAGCAATTCTAAAAAGAAGAAAAAGAAATAAAGTAATCAAATTCTGATCTGCCTCTTTTGCTGCCACAAGATTTGTCTTACCGAGACCTAACTACATACTTGTCATTAGTCATTATCAAATCTATAATTTCACCGAAAAAAATAAATTTTCAAATGCATTAAGCTTTGTTCATAGCTATAATCGATATACTTAGATAAACCCAATCCACTTGGTACAAGCTTCCATTTATTGAGGACCTGACAACCATCAAGATCTAAATGTTCACCCTTCCCTGCTCGAGAACTTTTTTCCTAAGACATCACAAAACAGTTTTATTCACACACACACACACACACACTAACCGAACTCCATAATAAAATATTAAAAAAAAACACCCCACCCTCAACTCCATCCCCATTGTCTCTATCACACAAAGAGAACAAATGACTCTTGACATTAAACTTTCAAGAGTTATGGAGATTAAACAAACAAAAAACATTTAAATCAAGATTCTCTCAATTTAAAGCCAACTTGAGATTAGCTTGAATCTAACGAAGTAGGCCTACTTCAATTAACTCATACTTATAAATCCACAGAGTATCGAAATTAATAGTTCTGTTTAAAAGAAACAAATAACATGACACTTATAGGCTAATTTCTCTTTTATTAAAGAAGCTACTACACTAATGCTCTTCCTACTTATGTAAAACAGTCAGTGTTTGAGTTTGTATGATACTTCATCTATTCTTTTTGTGGTAGGCCTTCTCTAATATTGAAGCTGACGTGTTCTTTTTTAAATAAATAAGAAGGGAAACTCGAAGCAGAATAGAGAAGAAAAGGATGACTATCTTTTATCTTTATGTAAATAGCTGCAGATTTCCGAACGAGTTTTCACACCCTAAAGTCATTAACTAACCCAAAACAAAAGTCTACCTTAAAAAATTATATTATGGTTATGTCTCGATAAATATTTATTTCATTCGTGTCGAAGGTTTGTGTATATATGAATATACATTTTGGACGGATCGTTAATCATCATTTATTGCTCTATAGAGCGGCTTATGTGACTCCTACTTTGATGTTTAAATTATATAATGAATATATAAAACAAAAGTCGCGTTTATTCGTATCCATGCGTTCTATCCGTATTCATGCGTTCTATTCGTATCCATGCGTTCTATGCGTATCCATGCGTTCTATGCATATCAATGCGTTCTATTTGTATCCATGCGTTCTATTCGTATCCATGCGTTCTATGCGTATCAATGCGTTCTATTTATATCCATGCGTTCTATTCGTATCTATGCGTATCAATGCATTCTTTTCGTATCCATAGGTTCTATTCGTATCCATGGGTTAATTTACTCAGTGGACACTGTAAAAGGGGCTGCAATGAATTTTATTTTTCTTAAACGAAACTCCTGGCAATTTCAAAAAAGGAATATTTGTTCGCTTTTAACATAATAATAGGCCTAATAATAAATTGTACACATAATGGCAGGATGTTCAGCTTTATTAGAATCAGCTTACAGAGGTCGCCACAATCAAGTTACAAAATTCACACAGACGCCTGGCTTTGACACATAATATGATTAAAAAGACTAATTTTGACTGACAGAACAGTGGATACTTGTTACTCTGGTCTGCTGTTTATCGACAAAAATGAAAAAAAAAACGCTACCATCATTAACATCGTTGTACCACTATCTCATAATATAAGGAAAACCGAAATGTAAAAACAGAAAATATGGGAACCTAAGCCTTGAGATTAAGGGGTTATGGAAGTTGTATAAAATAACAATATATCCTGTGGTTATATCAACAGGGGATAATGAAAACTGACCTCACAGATACCTTCAACGCCTTAACATCACTAAGAACAATTTCGAAGCCAGTCAAAGGCAGTACTGCTGCACACCTACCATATCACCAGAGAAATTCTCAGTGAACACTGTTAAAAGGAATACAATGATTTTTTTTCTCTCTTACGAAGCTCGACACTGGCAGAGACGATAATAACGCCCTGCATGTTTTCATGAGTCTATCTAGTCTTGTCTTGTGGCATTTTACGTCTCGAGAGACATGCGTGTTAATCAGTGACTTAAACTCTGCCAAGACGTTAGTTTTCCTGGCTGATTCAAGCAACCCATTCCATGTTCTAATGGCAGTTAGGAAAGAAGGAGCACTTGCATGAAAGGATTCTAATAAAATATGGAATAAAAGAGTGCCTTTATCTTATGTCTATCTTAGTATTTATAAGGTTTTGTTTTTGTAATTTTAAATTATGGTTCAGTGCTTTATCTAGTACCGCCACATTACTTTTCTGTTTTGAAGCGTCCATGGGGGTCTAGTAAGTTATTTGTCTTTGACGCTTGCTTTCAACAAGGGCTTTTCTTTAGGCCTCTTATATGTGTTCCCAGCATTCGTTAGACTATGTCTCCAATTGTCTCATACAGAAGCCATCTTCTGCCATACTATTCTCTATGCCAGTGAGGGCTACAAAGCACCTAAGTTGTTCTTTACAGCGCTTACAAGGTGGGGTACTTCTGTTATGCTTTATTCTTGTTTTTATAAGCATTATAATTCTAAACTACGTATCTCGATCGTTTTCGCGTTTGACCTCAAAACCTCCATAAGTTAAGCACGCCAAATAATGTCCGCTATGCCATGTCTTCGTTCCCAATGTGAGATGCGTGTCCGACCCAGCGCATTATTCAGCAGAACGTTGTTATTTATAAGTTAGTCTTGACAGTGACTGCCCACTCTGGAGTGAAGGCATCTTTGACCTTACATGGAAAAGTGCGACAAGTGTTATAGAGCTCGCGGGTCTCAGCCATTAAAAGCGTGGTGAGAACCATTTGTTTAGAAACATTAATTTTCGTTGGCAGATGAAGAAATCAGTTCAGCCATACACTTCATTACAGACTAAAGACATTTTTACAATACAAGAATATAAGGTTTTGTGTCTCCAAACAGTAGCTCTTCAGTGTAGAGTTTAGTAAACAATTCAGTAATGGAACTATTAACAAGTAATCACGTGACGTGAATTGCCGCTTTACTTGACTTAGTCTTTTGTACTCCTAGTGGAGCATAGGCACGCTACAATGCTACAACCCTTCGCCACAGGATTCTGTTCGGCTCAACTCTCTCAGCTGAGTCCATGTCCATCCTGCCGTCTTCGCCTCTTGGTCTACGCGTGACCTCCGTATTTCCCGTTGGCTGTGGTCTACGGATCTTCTCCATGTAATCACGTGACATGAATTGCCGCTTTACACCTAGTGGACCAAGGGGCAGATAAATGATCGTCAACGAACATGTTACGGGTTTGATCAAGACCAATCGTTATAGAAAGTCTGAACACTGACCTCATCGTCACAGCCTGTGGGCAGCAGTATGGACCATCATATGGCAGACAATTCATGGGCCGCATTGTATAGAAATGCACAAGCTGCTTTTGATACCCAGTCCGCCCCTGCCTAAATCTATAATCATTTCTTCACGACTGTTGGGCAGTGGACCTCATTCACCAATCGTAAACAAACAATATATAGTCACGTGATAATATTGATAAAACAACGAAAAAAATACCTGCCATGTCATATCAATTGTGTATTTAAAATTAGATCGTAATTTGTATAGAAGAGAGAGAATCACGTGACCGAATATTGTTTGTTTACGATTGGTGAATGAGGTCCATTAGTAAAAGATAAAAAGACTCGATTTACCATTGGAACGAAAGGAACAAGGGAACATCCGGATATTACGTAACGACTACAAACAAAAAAGGGGGAGGATTTTTTTGTGATTAGCTACAATGAGGAGGGGGGGCATCAAGATTTGCTAAGTAAGAAACCAAAAAAAAAAAAATTACAGGTTCAATTTATTCTTGATATTCATGGGTCATACTTTCGCGAAAGGGCTATATCACTTTTTTTTTAAATTAATGAAAAAAAAATTCTCCGCCTTTTTTTTCTTTCTAAATCATGGTTTCTCCGGTGGACAGAAGGAGTCGATACTTTTTCCATCATTTTGAAAGATGCCATGATGAAAAATGGCAATTGGGAAAATTAATATTGTCACAGGGAGAATGACCTGGGGGGGGGGGGGTTGTGTTTTTTTTTACCTTTTTTACATAAGAGAGGGGGGGGGGTAAAGAAGGTGTCTTGTGGCGTTACTTTATATCTCAGCAGTCAAGTCTGAAAAACAAACATAACCAGTCAAGCGTAAAGCTTCTGTTGTATTTTAACAAGTTGACTGTACCCGCTGATTTTAGATAATTCCATTCCTACTATCTAACCATAGTATTTAAGCACAACATAGGAATGTTTACATTTGTACACATGTTTTCATTACTTGTTTATAAAGCTTATATCAGCTCATTCTGTTTGGTACAATTTTTGTTTACGCGCCATCACTTCCACTTCTCATTCTCTGATCAAGTTTAAAAGTTTAAAATGTGCACAGTTATTCTTTGTTCCTAACAATATATGGCTCGATAACAAATGAACCAGCTGATTAATTAACTAGCAAATAAAGTTTCTTTTTCAGACCTTGCGATCTAATGAGCAGACGATATTAAGTTCATCAGTTTCTATGTCTAACGGTCAACGAGCAGGGTTTTCGTGTGGCCAGCCTTAAATCCCCCAACTAAAGTCTACTCATTAGAGTTAGTAGGACTCAGCGGAGCCCTAAAAGTCCAGAAATTAAAAAATCCGAGTCTTCGCCGAGATTCGAACCCACGCTTAACCATTAAGCCACCGCGCCCCGTAATTAATTATTGGTAATTAGTTGTTGTATTTTTCTTAATGATTAAAGGAAAAAAATCTTTCATTTTAGTGATATGGTTGTAAATATACATATAATTTTTAATTTTTTAATTTTAATTTTAATTTTAATACAGATAATTTTTTAAAAATCATTTTTTAACATTTTGGGTTTTTTTTTAACAGGTTGCCTAATGTGTATGTAGATTGGTTATAAGCAATGGAAAACAGTTCAAATACAGAGATGCAGGATGCAAGACCACAAAATACAACGGCTTCTTCTGTCGACTATTTTGTGTGTTGGTTAACTGTGGAAACATACATCGAATACATTTTGTTCCACAGTCTCTTCTGTTATGTCAACCCCGCCTTGGTAGTGTTTGGGTTGCTGTCTAACTTCATGAGCTTAGCTATACTTCGACGCAGTGGACTCAACAAACCATCTAACATCCTTCTGTTCGGCCTGGTCATAGCGGACATCATGACCCTGTCTAACTCCATCAACTTTGGCGTAATTCTGTTGTACTTCGGGCCTGACAAACCTTTCCCAAGACTGTGCGGTTTTCAATATGAAGAGAATTTAAATATATTTTTAGGAGTCGCAGACATAGTCTTAGAATTTATCGGTTTCTGGGGTCAGTATGTTAACACTGTGATCCCAGTTTTAATCACTCTCGAAAGACTTTCGGCCATTTTTAGACCAATAACTTTTAAATCCGTTATTACCAAAAGGAACACAAAAATAGCAGTTGTACTGTCTTTCTTATTTTGGCTTCCATGGAATATATATTACTGTTCAATATGGTCAATCGGGCATCGCTCCTACGGATCTTTCACATATGTTGCTATCTTGACAAATCGAGACGCTGCAATCTTAAGAAACTCTATAGAAACGGACGTGTTTGTATATTTTAAATCTTATTTACCTATGGCCATTATTACCATTGGCTGTATCTGCTTGTCCATCAAAATAAAACTAGTTTTAAGAAAGAGGAAGTCCTTAACATCAGTTCAAAGTCCAATCACGTGGTCTCCGCGGACGACTCGGACGTTAATGCTGACCTGTGTAGTCTTTGTCGTGACGCAGACTGTCTTTATCCTTGCAGCCTCGCTGCCATTACCTCTGACGACAATTCGTTATTTAGTTAAAAACCAAGTGGCATATGTCATTATCACTCTCAGCGCCTCTAGCAACCTTTTGGTTTACCTGGCATCCAACAGGAAGTTGTACCAGATTTTTGTAGAAATAATTTGTTGTAGAAATACTTCAAAGACTAATAGATCTAATCATTGAATGCTGAAATCGGTAAAAAATAGGCCTACCTTACTTTCAGTTCTTTTTTTTTTTCTACACTTGACGAAGAATGCAATGTATTACTGATGTGCTTTGATTACACATTCTTTATCATTTCCTAATATCGCTCACCCTTTTCGTCAGTCAAAATTAAAAATCAATAAGTAAAATTGAAAAAAAAATATTTTAAAAAAAAAAAAGCTTATGTTGATTGGATTTGTATCGATTATTTTGAATCAATCATGTAATTTATTTGTAATAGATTTAGAATAACAAAAATAAATAAATGTGTTCAGTTTGTATTAAGTGTTTTTGTTTATCTCTCCGAGAATGTGAAGTTGTTGGAGCAATAATGTGTGCAAGATGCCACCCAGATAAACAGAGTTGATATAAAGTTTTGCAAAAACTAGAAAATCACAATATTTTTTCCCAATTGAAATGTTGAATTTAGTAGTGTGGCTAGTTAACGCAGCTGTTACACTGTGCTAATTACGTAAATGTCTAGGGTTCGATCCTCACACTGGTCAATTTTTGTCTCTCTAAAGAGAGACAAAAATTGACCAGATAAGATATGAATGTATAATTTTCTACATTATTCGAGCATAAAATAGGAATAATATCTAGAACTTTTCACGGGCATCCTTACGAAATGCGGGGCCCAATTAAATGGATGCCTGCAAGGCCTCTCTTCTAAAGAGGCTTGTCCGCCTCTAACGTTAATAAGACAAGGTGTTTTATTATAAATAGAAATGAAACTAATCATTACAAAGGCGCACTATATACACATTAACTGCAATGGCTGGCATATTTTTTTTTTACTTTGTTTTGAGCGGGCTAGTTACGTTACTCTGACCAGGTGTTTGTCTAGTTGTGCGGGTATGTCCTCAGAGGTAGAGATGAACAACCCCACCCCTTTTATTTGTTTAGACTAGCCCATGACATTGACTGGTGACCACATTAATTCAGGACTGACGTAATGTCCGCATGTTAACACTGAGTGAAAAAGTAATTTAAAACTACATTTTTAGTTTAAGCAGCAATAACACTGTTCTCCAATGTTTAAATAGAAGGAAATAGAAGGCTTACACACTTGTCAAATGTGACAAAACAAATACACACTTGAACATCGCACTCTATCCGGAAGAAATGAAGAAACTAATAGTGAATTGTAAAAACGAGAAATGGACAAGCTCTCATTCGATATACAAGAAAGACCTATTATAAACTATCCCGATAGGACCACCTATAATTTTTCACATCAGAACTATACATAGTAATGATATTTTTTTTTCCGGAGGCTCCAAATCGGGACCATTGGAGTTTTCCCTTTTGGATTGTCCGCAGAGAATGCCAACCTTGTCTTTCAAATTGCATTCTTCATCGAGATGTCCAAAACAAGACAACAGCCTCAAAGCATGAAATTCTTTTAATGATATAAGTTTGTGTAAGAGTTTTTAAAATTTCTTTAACAGCTGGTAAAATCAATAATTTGCTTATCGTGTGAGGCTTTCAGTATTTTACTATGATCATCAACTTCTCAATGTCAGGTCAAAGATAGATTGTATGGGTGTATTCTGAACATTATCGTTGAATGTTTGAAAGTTTTGCAAATTGTATCTTTTTATTAGGGTGGTATCAAATATTTAGCAAATATTATGTTAATTGTAGATCTTTTCTCAACTTAATCATGGAGTGTTCAATAGTTTTTCAAATCTTATCAGGGTGGCTTTGTCTCCAACGATCCTCCAGCTTAGTTGGTTTCATGGTGTCATTGCATAAAATGTTGTTAAATAAAAGACACATAGGCAATATAAGCTCGACGAGAAAAGAAGAAAAAAATTTAGAAAATTAACACCTCCGTCTATTTTATATTTAGATTCAGCCATGCTACATATTAGTTATCTCTAGACCAAATTAAGCTATTTAAATGAGGTTTTAAAATATGTTTTTCATTCCAATAATATTATAAAAAATTAATAGCCTAGCTATAATAAAGTATAAATAATGTATATTTGTATGATATAATAGGTGATTTCATTAATGTGAGATTTATATTAAACTCAATTTCTTCTTAAATGAGATCCACTCTCGTGGACCCCCATTTGCATGTCATGGACCCCCAATTCTTTTTTTCGCTTTCGTGGACCCCTTGGAAGTCCTCGTGGACCACTGGGGGTCCACAGGGACCACTTTGGGAATCACTGAATTCTAGATGGTGATCTTTCATTCAGATCTGACTCTGAGTATTCGTTCTTCCTGATTTGATTTTTTAAAAATTGAAAGCCGATGAGAGTTTTCTTTACCCCGAGCTCCTTCGAAGACTTTCATTGTGCAGTAGGGCAGGGGTTCTCAACCTGTAGGTCGCGACCTCTTTGGGAGTCGAATGACAATTTGCCATGGGTCGCCTATGACAATCATACTTTTTTTTTTTGCCTTTTTTTTCGGGGGGAGGGGGTCATACGATCATTTAATTGTTGTAACAAGATGAAGCACATCTGTACTGTGTAACTAGGGTATATATTATTATTAAAAAAACAAAACTTTTTTTAAGAAAATTTTTTTACACTAAATACAATCATATATAGATTTTAATATGCAAATAGAACATAGATGTCGGATATATACATTTAAAATATGATTATGATTTTATAATATTAGCAAAAATCACAATGTCTACCTATGTCTTTGAACGAGATAATTTTTCTTGGTGGGGGACGCCGCCTGCTGGAGAATCGTATTAAGGGGGTTGCCGACCTATAAAGACTGAGAACCGCTGCAGTAGGGCCTACCTGATCAGTTTTTCCCATGTTGATATCAATACTTGAAATGTGAAAATCCTAAACAGGAGACAAAACTTCTTGCAGAGAAAAAAAATTGAAACTAGTAAAAGGGTACAGAGACCACGAACGAAGAATACAGTTTTAACCTTAGCTGATGTTGCTCATCCAGATTTTCCAAGTTAAAAACTACATATAGATCTAGGTCAGGTATATGGGTATGGCAGCTCTTGCGGTATGAAAACAAAATTTTCCATGCGTCAAGATGGCGACTTTTACTGCAAGAGCATTACGTTTATTTTAATTAGATAAAATAAAATATACAAATCTAGACGAAGTTCTGTATTCTAGTAATAATATACCTTAATTCGAATTGGGTACCTCGAATAGTGCGAAAAGGTAATATGCCAATATAAGAAATTCTGTTCTTTTTTTTTAAAGTTTAGACTTAGATGATAGATCTAGTATCTAGTCTAGTCTCTACTCTAGTCTACTACTAGTAGTACTACTATACTAGACTGTCTAGGACTAGATAAGATAGTAGATCTAGTCTAGAAGTTTAGAAATTAGAGTAATTAGAGTTTAGTAGTTTAGAACTTTAAATAGAAGTTAGACTGAAATTGAAACTAAAAAAAGTCTAAAGTCAGTAAAGTAAGAAAAAGTTAAAGTACTTTACTAAAGTAAAAACTACGACTACTCTTAACTCTAGACTCTAGTCTCTAGTCTAGACTTTAGACTAACTCACAGACAGTGAGTAACTGACTAACTCCTGACTACTGTTAAGTGCCGATCACGGTGTTGATAGATAAACTGTCCCAAATCAACCAACAATGAAGGCCCAACAATGATCTAATATAGTAAGTCGACGCTGCTTGAACAATAAGATGAACTTTAATACTCAAAAGGGAACCGTTGATGTCTTTCTGTAGCCTTATTCAAATAAACAGCGTCTTGTCTCTTTGTTGACTAAATCATTTCTGCTTTGTTTTTAATCTAACCTATCGTCACTTCCGTCACTAATGAAAAACTTATAAATCCTAATTATCCCCGAAATAAATCTACACTCTGATCATGTCATAACACTACTAAAAGTCTAAGTCAGTGACTTAAATTTAATAAATTACTAAAGAGTAAAAGACTTCTGAAGACTAAACTACTAAAGTAAGTACTAAATAAAGTAACTTTTTAGTAAGGCAGTAAAGTAATGTATCGTTTTGACGTTTGGGCGGCGTGGTCGCCATTGCCATTTTAAAAAAGGTACAACAACAAACCAGATTAATATGCCACGGCCACGGTATAGTATACCTCTCAAAATCGTTAATAAAAGTATTCCTGAAGTTTTAAATCCATTTGTGCATAAAGTAACATTCGTTTGTAACACACTGCACAGCTACAGACTGACTCACTGAGATTTAAAAGAACGTTACTTTTAACTTTGCAAATTTGTTAACTTACCTGAATTATATCTCTCAAACTTAAATTAAGTCATTAAGTTTATGCACAAATGGATTTAAAACCTCAGGAGTACTTTTATTAACGATTTTGATAGGTATATTAATCTGGTTTGTTGTACCTTTTTTCAAAATGGCGACCACACCGCCCAAATGATACATTACCTAAAGTAAAGTCTAAAGTTAAGTCTTAAAGTAGTTAAAGTTAAGTTAGAACTTACTACTTAGAGTTAGACTTAGTTAGAGTTAAGTAGAGTAGGCAAGCCTTAGCAGTTAGGTTAGAGATTGATCAGACTTCTAAGAGACTACTTCTAACACTAGAGACAGAGTCTAGACTCTAGAGTCTCAATAGTGCTTAGACTTAGGCTTAGACCTGACTTAGAGAACGTTTTAGTGACAGACTGTCACTGTGAAGAGAACGTTTTAGTGACAGACTGTCACTGTGACTAGTTTGCTCTGTCTGACTAACTAAACAATAAATTTATTTTTTGATTTAGATTTTAGATCTAGATTCTATAGAATATAATCATCTTCTTTTTTCTTCCTCAGACTTTGCGGATTCAGAAAGTGCTCGCCAAGTTCATCTTTTGTTTCTGATTGAACTTGCTCCAAATTTAAAAATGGCGTTGTCACACAGGGATATCGAAGATTTGAAACCTTTGCTGAGTGACACGGTAAAACAACTTCTAGGTTTTAGTGAGCCAACTGTTGTGGCTGCAGCATTAAACTGTGTCAGTACAGGATATGATATGAACAAAACTGTTGGTAAGAATTTTTTCTTCAACTTGTATTTAATAATAAATATTAGTGCATCATATTTTTAAATTAATATAATATCTTGCTTTTTATATGATGAGCACTCTGTTATACAGTAGACACCTTGGCTTGCCTGCTTGGACATGTTTTAGAATGGCACAAGGTAGACTCTCATAAAACATTCTTTAAGGTAATTTTATAGAAGCAGGAGAGCCCCAAGTTGTCCATTTTTAAGGAATACTGAAGTATGCAAAAGGGGCATGAAGCTCTTCAAAACTGACATCAGCTGGGAATGAGGCTCTGGGTAGATCCAGATGAAGAGCAAGCATAAAGAAACTGTCCTGGATTGCAGATATGTCTACACGCACAAGAAATAAAAATAACGGTGAAAGTACTACAGTGTCTAGTGATTACATATATATGCCAAACCTGTAACTGTAGTTATATATCAACAATTGGCCTTGTAGATTTTTTCTCCGTTTTTAATTCCTTCTTCACACTTAACAAATAAAAAACTTGAGAGATGCATTTTGTTTTTCTTGTCTCCAACATCAGTCAGGGGAATAAGGATCTTTTCTTTCCACCATTCATGTCCTGCATCTTAGTAGATCTTTTCTTTCCACCATTCATGTCCTGCATCTTAGTAGAATTGTAATAGGTCAACATCCACTCAGTCTTAATAATATGATGATATTTAGAGCTATAACACAGCCTTAGGTTGTTAGTGTACAGTTATTGACTTTTTTGTACAAAATCTAATCAAGTAGTGCTATCATGATGTGCTTCAGCCTTTTTTTTTTTAAACACTGAAATTAAAATATATACCTTTTCATCAGCCTCAGATACCATTAATTTACATGACCACAGAAAAAACAACCACTACTAAATTGCAAGGAAGTCTAAATTCAGAGATAATAGCCTTCTTTTGTTCTTTATCTTTCTCTTAACACAAGATTTAAAAAGTTGAATTTTACTTACTTGTAGCACATTCTCTCAACCCAAATTTTTCATGTTCGTTTTTTAGAACAACTCTCTAGGATATTGGATCGGTCCCAAGCCAGCACATTGGCTGAGCGAGTCCACCATCTCTATGAAGACTTCAGAAACAGCCTCAGGAATGTTAAGAAAAGACGAAGGGTAAGTTATTACTTATAAGCGTCTAGTGCAGTAGCTTAATTTGCTGCCACTGCTGGCTAGCTTTTGTAAGTCTCTCTTGCCAGTATATAGGCTCTCCACAGCAAGTCCTATGCAGTACCTCCTTGTGGTGACAGATGGAAACTGAGGCCATGAAGTCTCAGGCAAATCTGCAAGGGTCTCAGAGGAGGTTTGTCCCCTATATGTGAGGCAGGCATGGCCCATTGGTGTGCGGACACGCCCTGCTGCCCACAAACCAAACCCCTAGCTATATTTCTTATTATATGTCTTATTTATTACCCATTTCTTATTATTTATTACCCATTCTTAAGTCTCCATTACTTTAGGGTTTTCAGTCCTCATTTTGAGATTGGAAAATATTTGGGTCCGGGAGTCATGATTGATAAGTTAAATTTGTAGATTTAAAAATTTGACGAAATTATTGCCTATTCAATGTCTTCCTGATAGGATGATGTTGTAGATGAAAACATGAAAAAGAAAAAGTACATTGATGACCAGTTGGAAATGGCAGAACTTGCCTCATTACAGCAGTCTATGCAAAAACCTAAAAATACCTTGCCCAACCTGAATCCTCCAGGAGCTATGCTGACCCAGGACAAGGTAAGTTTGTTTAAAAACAGCTAGTTATATTACTAAAATATAATATGTAAGTTTTTTGGGCCTTTAGAGTCCATCCAATTGTAATGGATTTTTGACAGTAGTTAGACAGAAGTAAAGGCAGTTGGAGTTTTTTTGGGTCACATAGCACCCTCATTGCACATGGTTCAGAGAAACAGATGAGCTTTACATCACCTGTCCTGTCTCCATTAGCTCAAAAGTTTTTAGCTCATCTTTTTTTCTTTTACTATGGCCTGTTCTCTCTGCCTCAAAGCATGGGTCATCAATGCTGAGAACTCAAGTTTTTTTTTTAAGAATGAACGAGACCAAAAATAAAAAAGGAAAGGAAGGGGGTAATTTTAGGGTCTAATATAAAAAGCAATAAGAATTCTAGAAGATTATTTGAAGGATGAATGAAATAGTTGTGTTAGAGTTATTGATGTTTTTTTCAGATAGTTTTTTATTGTTTTCAGATCAAAGAAATGATGGCCAATGCACAAAAGATGATCCTGGAAAGAAAAGCCCAACTTCAGGTGACAATGCCAGTCATACCGGTGAGTCTTTCACACAGCATAACAAATTTTATCTTTATAGGAGGTAAAATATGGTGACAGTTGCTATTGAATGTAATAATAGATGAAGATAAATCATTAGTCAAAATGCTGTTGCTATTGTGGGAAGCGTGATGGAAAGGCTAAGTGCTCTTGAACTTGGCTTGGCTTGGCTACCTAGAAGGGGGCTCTATGTTCGACACCCGACTTGGGCAGAGTTGTGTTTACTGAGCACCTAAAGGCAGCACAAAAAAAAAAACAACTCCTAGATACCCCCCCCCCCCTCGGGTCCACAAATGAGATTGGACCGAAGCACTCTGAGCATGCTATAAGCATGAAAGTAGTGCTATATAAAAGCTATAATAATAATAATAAAAGAAGAAGATATATCATTAGTCAAAATGATTTTCTGATTTGCTTCACAAGATAAAAATACACATATTTGTCTTACTATCTAGAAACCAGTCAGTGTACCAGTTGACCCAGGGAAGAGGGCAGCAGAACTTCATGCACAGATCCAGGCCCGACTCAGTGGTATGGCTGGGGTGCTTTCCACTGCAATGATACCTGGACAACAAAATTCAGCCCCAACACAGCCTCCAGTCATGCCTCCACTGGCAGGGTTTGTAGATTTACTTTTATTAGGAAGTTGGCTTAGAAAGAATACATTTAAAACTCTAGTCTTTTTTATAATAATGTATTACATAATGTATTAATACTAAACATTGAAATGTTGCAATGCAGGCCAAGTCCTCTTATCTTGAATGAAGAAGGCAAAACTATTGATGCCAAAACTGGGGAGGCCATTCAACTTGCACTGTACACACCAACCCTCAAGGTAATGGACTGTAGCTATATATACAGTTTGAAATGATATTCAAGACTCAAAAATAATCCAGTTATTTCATATTCTAAAAATGTTTTCTTTTTTTGGTTTAAAATTTTTCATAGATGTGTTCAATTTATTTTATATCAAAATACACCTCAACTAGAACTAAAATAATATATTTCTATTTTTGATAAAAAAATCAGGAGTCTTAGTCAGAATGGCAGGATAGTGTAGAAATATTAAAATAAGTCACAACAGATCCATTAACTCTGTAGATATTGAAGCAGTAATGGCATTGTCTTTTATATATTAGATCTGTCACATTTTCTGTTCTGACATGTCTTACCTTTTATTGTATAGACATTTGATTCTCTTGTAATAATTAGTGGCAGTGTTGTGTGTTTCTTGAACTAAACTGTTAAAATGTCTTTTGTTTGTAGGCAAACATTCGAGCTAAAAGAAGGGAACAATTTAAAGGCCTTATTGACAAACCTCCAGAAGAAATTAGTGAAAGCAAGTTTTATGATAGCAGATTGTCGTAAGTCATCTGTTTTATTTATGGCTATGTTTATCCTTCATACCTGCTAGAGTCTGTACATTTTATCTAGATATTAAAATTTGCATTTTACACCTATGTGTATACAAATCATTGTGAATGTTAAAATTTCAAGAATTTATATTTTCAATTGCAAAATAGAAAAATAAAATGCTATTGGTCAAAAAAAATCTTAATAGGGACAAGTGTTTTTAAATAAAGTAAATTTCTATATTTATCAATGGTCTCATAAATTTAAAAAACTTCTAATTATTTAATCTGGCTTAAGAAAAAGTAGTGCGGTTATTTTTTCTGTGGTGTTGATTTCAATTATTAAATTTTTTCCATTGACACATGATGATAAGATCATATTTTGTACAGTTGTAATGTAAAATGACCATACAAGTTTTAAACCAAGGAATATATATACAATCTGATAAGATTAAAATTTATATTCTGTTCTATTCTAAACTTTGAATAGGATTTCTTCTTTGTTCTATACGATGCTTAAAAAACGTATTTGATTTAAAAAGTGAAAGTGAAAGTACCTAAACATAAACACCTTCTTTATTTAAAAAATGGATATTAAATTCCCCTATCGAATCTCAATTCATAGAGGTTTTGTTATGTAGGCTTTTTGATTTACATTTTTGATGTTCTTTTAGAACTGAAGATTGTTACAACCTAAAACTTCTGCAGGAAGCGGGAAAGGAGGGGGGGCTATGGGCATGTGTGAACTTACTACCGTTGAGTTGACAATCCAGAGTATATACCACATGACCTGGCAGCCATCCAAGTTATAAAACATTACTAAAAATACAACAGAGCTTCTATATAAAACACTTTTTCTTACCTTGTTAGGTGATCAAAAGAACATAGCAATGACAATGATCTTGCCATGTTTATTGGTTTTGTTTTCACCTCCATATGTTTTCTACTCCTCTTTGGTGATAAGATTACCAGTTTGTAATCTTTGTATTGCAGGCATGCACATACATGTCAATTCAGTAATATTACATGATGTGAGATTTTTATATATATGCATTTATGATAAAGTCCATTGCTGTGAAATACAAGACTTTGAATCATAATGACGCAACTTTTGTGTTTCAGTTTAAAGGGTGTTCAGAGAGCCAAGAGAGGATTTAAATTTCATGAGAAAGGAAAATTTGAACAGCAAGCTTCCAGATTAAGGGCTAAGGTAAGACTTGACTGTCAGAAACTGTTTTATACAAGACTGACATTTTTCATCTTTTTTTTTAATCATTATCAAATTTCGTTAAAGTTCATTTAGCTCAAATCCTCTTTCAAAAAGCTTTTGTAAGAAAATACTGTTGTGCGTTATGCACAAGTCACCAGACAGATCAACAACAAGTGGTATATAGCTTTTTTACCTGCTGTCCTTTGTTTGATTTTATGGTAATCAATTAGTAGTTTGTTGATTGTAGACATTTTCTATGTTACAGCAATGTTTTAATTCTGTTGTTGTTGTTTTTTCACCAGGCACAACTAGAAAGATTGCAGTCAGAGATTTCCCAGGCAGCTAAAAAGACAGGCATTGCCTCTGCAGCAAAGATAGCCACTATTGCTCCCAAGAAAGAAATAGTAAATCTATTTACTAGAACTATTTATTATTTCCTTTGAGTTTTTCTAAGTATTGATTATCTTGTGACAAACTTGAAGGGTGTAAAGCGCAGCAAGGGGATGGACAGGGCAATCACCCTTTGATGAATTCCATTGAAGGGTTTAACTTATATTATTTCATTTTTAAAACAAACATTTATTAAGTTGATTCTCTTTTTGAAGTCACAGTACGGGCTCTGATAGATTGTCTTTTTATAACACTTGAAAGGGATTTCTATTAGTGGTAAATTAAATGTGTGAACACTTCTTTGACAGATTGAAATGCATTTAAAATTATGAGTTCCCTTTTTTTAAATATCAATGGCTGAAAATACTTTTGGCAAAATATATAGGTAGAGTCTGAGTAAGCTTTGGTTGCTTTTTTATAATTTCAACTCATTTTTGTGCTATTCAGAAAACAAATTGTACTTCATTTGTTAAAAAAAAAAAAAAAAAAGGAACCTTGTGATCAATTGGACTGATGATTTAAAAACCCATTCAACAAAGGTATCATATGACAAACAACCTTTACTTTTCCTCAGCTTATGTCAGATACCCATTAGATTTGGGTGGAGTCAATGGCACCCTAAATATCCTTAGCATTTACTGGTAATGAAACCTAATTTATCACTCAGCCACCTTGCCCCCCCCCCTCCCCCCATTTATATTATTATTATTTTTACCAGAAAAGAAACCCTGCATTTTTTTAAAACTGAAATGGCATGATAGCTGTAATAAGAAATAGTCCACATCACATGCTGAAACAAGAAACATTTTTTAAAAATACTTAACTGTATATTTTGTATCAACTTGAGCCCAAAATTTTTTATATGTGCTTTTTTAAAGTGTATCATTCCTTATCAGAAGTCTTGATTTTTTTGTTTCTTTACTTTGTGAAGGGATTGATGGAGAATGAAGCCACAGCCTTTATTGATTTAAAATTATTAAAGAGAATATTTGGGAGACAACCAATGAAAACAAAATTAACTATTAGACTAAATTTGAAAAGATTTTGTTTGTGTTTCATTCAACAGAAGGAAGGTGAAGTCCCTGACATTGAATGGTGGGATACATACATTATCAAGAGCAATACGTGAGTTCTTTAACAGAGTTGTACAATTATTTTTAGCATATTAATAACAAGTGTGTACTCTAGTTAGTTTATTTCTCTGTAATGTAATTAACATAAATTTTGATATCTTTCTCAATCTTTAGACTGACAAGACAATACCTATTAGCGTACACAGTTTAATATTTATGGAACAGATTGTCGTGTTTGATGTTAACTTTGTCGAAATGTTTATTCCAGGTATGATGTTGTGCCAGATACCGGTGACATTGACAGGCTGGCATATCATGGCATTACAAATCTGGTAGAACACCCGACACAAATAGCACCACCTGGTGAGAGACACTAAAACCTTTTGTCTATTTTTGTTTGAAATTGCAAATTGTACGCTGTACTCAAGTTAGTTAGACTTCCTAGTTTTGAACAAATATTGGTCAACTAATCACTTACTTATATTGTTACCTAATAAATTCTCTGTAACTTTATCTTGAGTGCAGATATTTTAAGTTTTACTTGTTCTGGAAGATAGTTGCAAGCATTTAAAGGGTGCATTTTTAGTTGGCCTTGATGTTATTGATTGAAAATGTTGTTATTGTTTTGTAGTTCTTGGGTTTGAACAATCTTTTGCAAAGTGAAACCTTTATCTTGGTTTTAATGGACTACTTATTCTAGGATTTTATACTCGTCCTCTAAGGCATTTTACATCTCATTTATAGTACATTTTCTCATGTGACTAAAGAGGCCAATCCTAACTATACATCCATGTCACATGTTAGGCATTTGTGATCACCAGACACTCCTGTGCATTAGCCTTCTTCCTACTTCTGGTGTATACACCATCTATGATCTTTTTGTGCTTGCTCTCTGTGTGGATCTATCCTATGCTTCTTTCTCCCAACTGTTGGTGTCGATTTTGAAGAGCTTCAGAATCCTAGTCGAAGTCCAGCATAAACCATATTGGATTGGAGCTGATTGTTGTTGTTTTTCCTCTAAACTCCACTTGCTGAAGTTGTTTCTTGAACTATACACATAGCAGTAATCCACATCAAATATTTATACATTCTTTTTTTTTTTTTTTTAACTTCAAGTTGAGGTTAAGGAAGACGTCTCTATACCTGTGTATTTGACTAAAGCTGAAAGAAAGAAATTACGCAGACAAAACCGAAGAGAGGCGGAGAAGGAAATTCAAGAGAAAATTCGTCTTGGTCTTGCGCCACCCTTAGAACCTAAAGGTTAGAGTCACTAAAATAAAAATTCTCAAGTTAATAGTTAGGGCTTATAACTGAAGCTGATAAAAGTAACATAATGAATTGCTTTTTTTTTTATTCCTTAATTTTTTATATTCCTCCAGTTCGAATGGCCAATCTGATGAGAGTTTTAGGAACAGAGGCTGTCCAAGATCCCACTAAAGTAGAAGCACATGTCAGGGCCCAGATGGCAAAGAGACAGCGTCAACACGAAGAGGCCAATGCAGCCAGAAAGTTGACAGTTGAGCAGAGAAGGGAGAAAAAGATTGCTAAAATAAAAGAGGACACATCTGAGGGGGTCCAGGTTGCAGTTTACAGGTCAGTGTAACTAGTGGAGAAAATTTAATCTGTTATCCACTTGACCAAGTTATGTGCTCTTTCTGTGGTCACTACAGATTTGAGTTCTGAAATAATGATGTGTACTGAGTACATAAATAAAGCAGTTCTAGGGACCAATTCTTTTATGAGAGAAAATGGTTAATTAATATAACTTGTGTGTATTGGCTCTGTTTGGATTAGTGGTGGGAGTGGGTTGGGACTGGGTGGGTCGTGTGGAAGAAGTGCATGCTGGCAAACATTACTGATCAGAAAATGTTTTTAAAAATTTATTTTTTTTTTGAGGGGGAGGGGTAAAGGGAGATTTATAAGGTCTAGGGATTTGTTCTCTTAGTGCTGCATTGATGCTATTGATGCTAGACAGTGTTGTCAAATCATAAAGTACATGGTTCATGTCCTGGTCAAGACAGTCCGCTTATTTTGCTACATTTAATTCCACATTTTCTCTCATTTTAAATTTGGTCCCTAGTGCTGCCTTCATTTATGTAATAATGCAACATTTTGTATTTTAGGTGGCTAGTTCTGTAGTTTCTGTCTTGTGTCTACAGTCTTTGTATATTCAGACTCATGATTTGTGCCAAAGTCTACTCAATTAAAAAAAAAATATATATATCCAACAATTCAGTTTTTCTATTTTAGATGTTTTCAATACCATTATCATATATTTCAAAACATTTGCAGAGTGCGAGATCTGAGTGACCCTGCCATTAAGTTCAAGGTTGAGACCAACGCCAAACAGCTGTATATGACTGGTATCACCATCATTTATAAAGATTGCAATGTTGTGGTTGTGGAAGGAGGTACAAATATTTTTGTTGTGTTTGAATTGATTTATGTTTTTCTATTCCTCTGACTTCTCAGTTGGAAAATGTTGTTTTAGTCCCAGCATCAGGCAAAGATTCCAAATAATTTTGTCTTTGTTAAGAAAAACATGCTATTAATGAACACATTTTATCCATGAAAAAGAAAATTCACTTTCAGTACTACAAATTATTTAAGCTTTAGTTTTAACAACTATAAAAAAAAAATAATTTTTAGCACTTAAATACACTTAGATAAACACTAAAATGTTTACTTTTTTTTTCTACTCAAAAGAAGAAAACTAATTTAAACATGTATGTGTTATTACTATCTAAGTTTGTATGGGTTCAAAAACATCCATTTTAACATTGTCCTAAATTGACTAGGAACTAACAGAAGGTACTAATACCATTCATCCTCTCAGAGCAATTCTCTCCACCTTTTGTTTATGTCTCCATATTTCTTTGGCCAGGTCCCAAACAACAGAGAAAATTCAAACGACTCATGCTGAATAGAATCAAATGGTCAGAATCACACAGACGTGTCAAAGACAATGGTAATGTTTTGTTCGCATTTCTAGTATCTGTGTTTGTTTCCTTTTCAAGTGCCTACATAGTAAACAAAAGTTATCGGAGTATTGTCACATGGCAAGCACAAAAGGTGATACTATTTTCTAGGTTTGGAGCAATCATTTCTAAAGGCTTAAATGTAGTATGTAAGCTGTGGTGTACCTAGAGTATTTGATGCAGCTACTTTTGATACCCTACAAAAATAAATACAAATCTTTTTTTCAAAGCAACTAGCACTTCTGACTATATCTGTTAGCGCATCTCTCTTATGAACCAGGAAAGAGGTCTGGGGGAGCACTTAAGCTCATTATGGGAAACCATGGCAGAATATGACACCAAGCATTTTCCTGCATGCTAAGCTTCAGGAGTACATTATATCTGCTACATTATGATAGTTGATGTCTCCAGAATTTAGTAATTTAAAAAAAAATTGATCACTGACTATCCTGACATCTGGCGTTTCGGCAGGCTTTAACTAAGTACTTATAAGACTAACCTTAGTTGTAAGAGAATATTAGGTGTGTTTATGTTAAGAAAAAAGTATGTAAATTGTCCTGTGTATCAACAAAAAAATGTGGAATTGACTTCAGCATCAGCAGCCTCAAATACTTGCAGGGGAGGGTTTTAGCAGCCAATTTATTGTGTTTATAGATCTCTCTAGTTGACTTCTAGAATACACTTTTTGACATGGAAATGTAATTCTCTTATGACTGCAGAATTATTCACCTCCTTAAATTCATAATGCCCACGGAGTACCAATTTTAATTTCCGGCTGATGACAGTGCAAGGTATGCAGAACGATAATTTGGTATCTTGGGTGCGAAATGGTAATATTGGGTCAAATTTTGATCCTCATCATTAACTGATGCCCTGCATGGCCCACACATTGCTAGGTACACTTCTGTAAGTTACTGTTGTGCAAGCTTTTGAAATGATGCAGAAATAAATGTTGAAAGTGAAGAAGAATAGTCAATTATTTTTAGTTCTATTGTCAAGGTTTTTCTGATAGTTCAATATATTAATTTTTTTATACTAAATTAATGTATTCTGAGAAGCTACTGTGCCTGTTAATATTCTGTTTTCAGTAGTTGTTTTTTTTTTAAACCACTTGTATTCCAAGTAACAACTTTTCTCTATATCTGTAACAGTTTAACTTCATGCAATGTAACAAGAATACGGTCATAAAAAGATTTTTCTGTTGAACTGAAATAAAAACTCTGGTGTTTTCATGTTTGCTGAAATCCATAAAACTATTCTCTGCTAATGCCAATCTATAATTCTTTTGTTGAAAATTAAAGCAGTTGTTATTGTTATTGAGGCATTAAACATAGAAACAAATGATCTTTAAAAACTATGCCACATAGACAAGCCATAGCAGGGTACAAGCTATGTTTTTCAAACAATAGATGTAGAAATGTAGATATAAACTATGCTGCTGTTTGTTAACAACTTCATAATGTCATTCTTTCTTTTTTTTTTTTTGTCTACCAGATGATAAAGATGATGATGTTAGTTCTGTGGATAAAACCAATAAGTGTGTTCTTGTCTGGGAGGTAATACCAGTTACATGTTTTTTTTTTTGTTTTTTTTTTAAAGTTCTATTGTTTTATTATTTGTTTTCAATCAGTCAGAGAATGGCTTCATTTTAGCACTTTTTTAAAAGCCTAAACACATTAGCTTTAATATGCTTATCTATCAATTATTTAATCATTTTCATATATTTGCACTGGTATCGTCTCAATAAGTGAGTTTATTTTAAAAGTTACTTGGCTGGCTACTGATTAAATGCTGCACTTTAAAAACAATGAGGAAGTTTTTGAAGTATTACACATTTATTTAGTTTTCTTTCTAACTTACTGTATTTCCTAGTTGTGCTGATGAGTTGTACTATTGTATAGTATATATGTATAAATATCCTCTACATTTTATAAATTAAAAACATTAAGTTTTTTAATGCAGTCACTCCCAACTTTAAAGTTTATATTACTGTAACTAGCCAAATAACCTCAATAAAAGGATTATAAAATTGAACATTTAATCATCAATAAGAAACTAGATCTACAGCCAAACTAATCACATTCCAAGCATCTTTGTTTTCATATCTTCTCTAATCATCTGCCATCTTTAACTTACTCTCTCTTTTAGCATGTCTCTCTCCTGTCTTATGGTACACAGTATTGCACCTTATGAAAGTGTGCAATGTAGGGTCATAACAATATGATTACACTTCCATTTCATACTGCTACAGTTGATTTCATTTTGTTTGGCCTGTTCCAGGGGATGGTGAAGACCAGATCTTTTGATGAAATGAAGTTTAAGACTTGTCCCACAGAATCCTTTGCACGAGAGCAGCTCAAGAAACTTGGTGTTGAGCACTACTGGGATCTAGCTTACTCCAGCACAGTCTTAGAGTTGGCAGGGGATGACATATGAGGAGACTCAAATCTCAGTTCATTCTCTCTAAAGCAAAATTTAGCTTAAAATAAGACCAATTGTCAACAACTTTGAATTGTTTAGCAAGCTTGAGGAAGAGAATTAACCAAAAGTAATTACAGTAGAGCTATGGTTTTAGCTTAACATTAATAATGTTCATGTAGCAAGTGTTGCTGAGTTGACATCTCAAGAGAGGGAAGGTGGATTATTTTCTGTTATGAAAAGTCAGTGAATCAATTATTTTTCATGTGTTAATTCTCTGAACTGGGAGAATCAAATAAGTTAATATTTAGTGTGCAGCGAAACTTGGTTTTTCAATTAATTCAATAGTTTGTAAGTCTTTGTACAAATATTTTTCAAGAAAGAAATAGTTGCAATGCTTTCTTTATGCTTGTTTTGTTATGTTGAACCGTTGAGTCAAGAATGCAGGGGGGTGTCCAGCAATTCAAATGTAATGATGATTATTCCATACAATCATACAAGTCCTACAATCCATTGTGCAAAATAGCAGAAGTTACTCTTATTTGTCTAATTAGCTGTACTCAATGGCTACCCTCTTGATTTGTTCCCTGATTTATCACAATATATTCTTGTTTGAAAATTGTAAGCATTCTAAAACCTATTCTTTTATGATCTCATCATGGCTCATGCCCTACCAAAAGGTAAGTAGAAAAGGTTGTCCTAATTAAAAATTCTGTTTTAGAATACTTCCCTTCACCTACTTTGGTTCATCTTGTTGTACCACTGATCAATCGGCTGACAGATAGAAACAAAATAGGTCAAAGAAAAGTAAAACTTGTTCTGAAAACTGTTGCTTTTGTTTTAAATTGCTTTTATGTAACACAACTTTTCATTTTTATAGCATACCCAGTGTGCTAGGGTCTAATCTCTTTAGTGGACCTGTGGGAGAGGCGGAGGGTACATGGGAGAAGGTTTCCATACTGTCTTTAGGCACTCAGCAAACACAATTCTGCTTTCTCCTTGATATGTAGCCAAGCCTCATTGAAAGGTAGCAAAGTGATTTAAGCTTCTCATCAACACATCCTTGTTCGTATTCATATTCTTTTTAATATTCATATCTTTACATAAGAAGAAACGCTGCTTTCTGTTAGCTGTTTGTTTCTACCCTGTTTTGTATAACTTTTGGAGAACAAGCCAAAGATAGTGCTTGTCTTAGATCCAAGTGAAACCTCTCTTAGCTGTTTGTTTTTACCCTGTTTTGTATAACTTTTGGAGAACAAGCCTAAGATAGTGCTTGTCTTAGATCCAAGTGAAACCTCTCTTAGATGCTACCTAGGCATGACTGGTACTGACCATGTACCATTTTCATAATACCACCACCATCAGTGAGAGTATCCTCATATGTATTTATACTTTTTTCTGTCAGATTGTCAAATGAATATAGTGGATAGAATGACTGACACTTGAGTTTGAAAGTGTGACTGAATGGATTGTGTGGATAGAATGACTCTGAATGTTGTCTTAGAATTGAATGCAAAGTGTGGTCTGAACATTGAATTTTATCTGTTTTGAATCATTGAGTCAGCTCATGGTAATGAATGCAAATGTACTAATTAACTAAACCAGGTTAAGTTTTTGTTTGTTCAGTTGTTTTTCTTTGTCTAAATGAAGAATGGAAATTATTGCTGACTTCATTGATGATTGACAGTGCCACATTATATTATATGGCAGTTTCTGATAGAAGAACTTACTGTTCTAGCTTGACTTGTTCACCCAATGGTTTTTTTTTTATTGTTTGATCGAATACTGTCAAATAAATTGTTTTTGAAACAAAGCATTTTCTGTTTTAATCTGTTATGTTAACATTTAAATTTTGGTTGTGTAAAGGTTAATATTTTGTACTCCCAGTGGAGCATAGGGCTGCAACAGCACTTCACTATGGGTTCTGTTTTGGGCAACTTTCCCCAGTAAGGTCCATGTCTATCCTACCATTTTTGGTCTACAGATCTTCTCCATGTCTGCTTTGGACTCCCAGCCTACTTCTTTCCTTCTGTGTGCACCATGATGTTAGTAGGCCTACATGTGTGCACCATGATGTTAGTAGGCCTACATGTGTGCACCATGATGTTAGTAGGCCTACATGTGTGCACCATGACGGCTGAACATGTGAATATCATGATAGTTGTGCATGTGTACACAGAGTGACCTGAAACCCATGAAAGCTTATTACTAACAGGATACACTTTGAAATCAATCCCAGAAGACTTCATCCATCAAACAAATAAATTGTGCTAACAATAGTTATATCAATTCACGGAGGATCTATCTAGCGTTGATTTAGATAGCCTGACAAAAATAAACATTTCTTAACCATTTCATAGTTTTCACTAACTTGTTGGTACAGTCAAGATATTTAACTTTTATTAATTTACCGGTATAGTCTATGGTGGATCATTGGAGCTAACCTTTTATTATTTAAAAAAAAAGGACAAAACTGAAGTAAATGAGATAAGGATAGTATGTTGTGAATAAATCAGAGGGGCAAAGATTGTTCACCGCACAAAGGCAGACCACGAACACGGTGGTTTGATGATGTAGAGGCAGATTTACAGCAGCTAAGAGTCCTGGCATGGAGACGTAAAACACAGGATAGATTAGAATGGAAACAGTGTCTTTCATGTGTCGCTAGATTAGAAT
>JADKLZ010079391.1:18888590-18911886 GCA_021533235.1 Biomphalaria straminea | reverse complement strand
ACATAAATATCAACTCGCTCTGTCTGGTACATAAATATCAACTCGCTGTGTCTGGTACATAAATATCAACTCGCTCTGTCTGGTACATAAATATCAACTCGCTCTGTCTGGTACAAATATTGTTCACGTTATTTCTCCCACTTCCCTTTCTCGTATCAAGTTGAAACTTTGCACAATAAAACCAATAAAATAAAGACGAATTAATTCATTTAGTTTGTTATAGAACTGGGAAATAAATCTTTCAGTCTGTAATTGTGCAGCTATTTCCCTTACATATGTTTTTTTTTAAAGTATTTTTATACATTGCGTATTATTCCCCAGCGTTGATTCTGAATGTTTTTCTCATGTATGCTTTGGACGCAAGGTTGGAAAGGTTTAAATTCTTGGTTCCCTTCTTTTAAAAAAGGCGCCCCATCCAAAGCTAACAAGCCCTTTCTATCCGAGGCTTACTGGTTTAGACGCTAATTACTATGATTTGTCTCTTCTCCTGTCAGTAGGCCTAACTGATCCACCGGCATCAAGTTTTGTTAGACGCTTGCCTAATAGAAGCCTTGTGCAGGCAGAAGATTGCTTATAGCACTGCCATAATAACAATGTTTCCAAACCATACACAAATACACGGTTCTTAGTTTTGCACAACGCCATCGTTTAAATGTATGTATTCTTCTTCTCTCATTCTAATTGTCCTACGAGTCTATGACTCTTGGAGCTCTAGGTCTACGGAAGCTTGTCTCCATCTGTCTGTCTGAACAAACTTCTGTCTGGAAAACATCCAAGCAGATGTAAATTATTACTATTACACGCTTATTACCGATGGCTCATATCCCAAGGCGCTCGGATGAGTATCGAGGCCAATGGCCGAGCACACCAGGGAAACTCACCCATATTCCTTATCTGTTTTATTTTTAGGAACGATGTGTGGATAATGACATGTTTGTTGGGGCTTTCTTCCATTCCCGCCATTGCAATGGACTCGATTCTTAGGCACTCCTCACGGGGTGGGGTGGGGGATCTTTATTTTTCTTTCTTCCCTATTAGCCTAATCGTCTCATCTAACGTCTGTTTCCATCCGAGCACCACAGTTAGGCTAAGACGCATTGCCCGAGACTAAGTGATCCACTAAAATAATTGAAATGTTGAGTTTTAACACATTTAATCGTTTTATCGTTAAGAGATATGCGTCTGAGTGACATAAACCCCTATCAGCTCGTTAAGAGATATGCGTCTGAGTGACATAAACCCCTATCAGCTGAGCTGAGTTTGCTGTGCGGCTAAAGGCGACAACTCCCACCACAACCAGTGCACTAAAGAGATTGGATCATAGCGCACTGAGTTTACTATGCGCATGAAAGATGCGCTATTACAAAAGTAATTCAACAACAATATCCTGATGTCGCCTTGAAATTATTGTTCTGAAATTTAAAAAGAAATTTGAAGCTGCATATTCTACAGGCGTTAGTAGACTAACAATTCAAAGTTCTGAAATCTGTTGCTAATTTAGAGCTGAAAAGATAACCTGAATCCAATAAACCACTGTTACATCAGACTTCAATGAAGTTGTCTCCTTTTCATTAGGACTAAAACAGAAACAAAGTGTTACAAGGTCACCTGTCGTCATGAACAAGTACATAGAAGTCTAATTCATAAAGCGCTGGTTGTGAGTGTGTATTTCGTGTGTGAATGTTGTTCGTATTTTTATCAATATTATTTTTTGTTACAGTAGTTACGCTTAGGTGGTCGATTGAAATCAAACTGAATTTCCATTTGATTGGTTCAAAAAAATTATCGTACCTTAAAACTAGTTTAGAGATGTCAGTCTAGTGCTATGCTTCTCGATAAATAGAGCAGGTCATGCTCATGATAAATCCTAGATCCGTTATAAATGGTATAAGGGAATCTTAAAAATCAAGGTCTTATAGAATACGCACGTTACTTTAACAAAAAAGAAGATGATTACTCCCTAATTGCTATCTCTACTGAATGACGTGGCCAAGTTTGTCACAGATTCCCATTGAGATAGCGTTGCTCGTAAACAAAACAAAAAAACCAAAGCACTGAACTATATCTAGAAAGTTTCCTCCTTCATACGCATTTTCATATATGGATGAACATATACGAATAGCGAACTATTTGATGTAAGCGTTGATAAACCAGCCTTTTTTTTGAGTTGGTAACATTAAAGTTCAATTCAGCGTCGTTGACATAGTTTAGTAAACTTTAGTTTATCGTGGAAAAAAAAACACATCAAGTGTCGACGCCTTTGTTTCGATCTGAACAGTAGTCTATACCGACTCCGAGATCATTGACTTTTACATCAAATGTCTTCTTATTATTATTATAAGCTTTTATATAGCGCTACTTTCATGCTTATAGCAGGTTCAGAGCGCTTTGTCCCAATCTCATTTGTGGACAAGTGGGGGGGGTATCTAGGAGTTGGTTTTCCTTGCTGCCTTTAGGCGCTCAGTAAACACTACACTGCCCGAGTCGGGTGTCGAACCTCGAGCCCCCTTATAAGTAGCCAATCCAAGTTCAAATTCTCGACCACTCTTCCCACATCTTATCTTATAAATTACAGACGTTACTTCAAAAGAGAAGATAATCACGACCTATGCGTGCGTTTCTTGTGTCAATCCAATCATGCATGATAATCAGTAACTTAAAATCTGCTAAGTCGTTGGTTTTCCTGGCTGATTCAGGCAACTCATTCCATGCTCTAATAACACTAGGGAAGAAGTAGAATGTGTATGGATTTGTCCTAGAATTTGGAATAAGAATTAAGCCTATATCTTTTTGTCTTTCTGAGTATTTTATAAGGTTGTGTATTTGGAAATAAGGGTTCAATGCGTTAAGCATAATTGCTACTATATTTTTTCAGTATTCTATCCTTAAGTGTCTCTAAATTGAGTGATTGAACTGATGGTGTTATTCTAATCAAAGGTCGATCTAGATTGAAAGATAAAGAGATGTACTAACCATTAGTCTTTTCATCACTAACAATGTACGCAGCTGTGTCCTGTACTCAGCAACAACAGTAAGGACAATAGTCAGTTCTATGGATGGGAGGGGGGAAATACCTATACACTAAGGGACATACTGGTGGTAGTACGAATAGTACACTTCAGGTGTTTACGACAATGGTATGGCGGTTAATAATTAAAGCACATACTACTAAAACTAATTACATCATTAAGAATCGTAGGTTTTTAAATGGTTCCCTTCGCACTTAGTGAGATGAGATAATTGATTTTGGCATTTTAATTACAGGAAATTCTATTCGCTGGCGTCATTAAATGTTAAAACTGTTAGACATGTGGAAACTTGAAACCAGCAGCTTGGGCTTTAGCAAACAAGTGTTTACCGTGAAATTATTGTCTGGCGCAGTGTCTCCTTCCACATTGGACACTTTGTTTTCTCTATTTTTTAAATTATTTTTTTTAACGGTATGACACGATATCCCAACTGGTGACTGTTTGGGTACCTCGACTTACAATATAGTCAAGCTATTGGGTTCATTAGGGACTATGTGACTAGTTCATACGAACAGTCTTACTAGCACCTTCCTGACCCATTCGCAATGTTGTAGCTCTACTTGCTTATTCCAAATAAATAAATAAATAAATAAAACGGTATGACACTATCCCAACTGGTTTCTATTTGCGTACCTAGACTTTCACATTCAATATAGAAAGGCTATTGAGCGGCATATTTACGGACCCTTTTACAGATCCATACAAACATTCTTACTTGAATCTTCCTGACCTATTTGCAATGTTTTAGCTATACTTGCTTATTAAAAAAATAAATAGGGCAAAGGGTTATACAATATTGGGAATGATTGTTTTCAGTTCAGTCGTAAATTTTAAACTAATACTTTAAGCTAATGTTTTGGTTTTGATGATCATGAATATTTTTAATTAGGCCATCACTGAATGTAAAAATATTATCGTGCATTCTATCTCTCCTCTCTCATGAAGCTACCGGGCTACCCTAATATGTCGCCGTTTTTTTTTTCTCTCTCTCTCGCTCCATTTCATCCCTCTCGCCTCCTGGTGCGGAGGAGTGGAACTTGGGGAATGGATCATGAACTTATACAATCTCACGATCGGCACACATTAGTAGAGAGGTTCTCAACCCCTTTTTTTAATGACGAACTGAGAATGGATTGGGTTCAAATATACCGAGAATTCTTTTTGGGTTAGGCCAAGATAGAAAATGAGATGCCATGAGTTTAAATCTTGATCTTACTGTTAAATGAAAGTAATATACTGACAAGTAACGTCTGACAGAACCATGCTCAGTGTATTCTTCTGATGTTGTTTTCTATTTTCCTTCAATAAGACAAACTCTGCATTATTGATCCTTAGGGAAATTAGTTTTAATTACAAAGGACTCTTTTTTACCCCACATAAAAACAATAGCAAAAAAAAAAACATTCACATAAATAAAACAGACACAACATAAAGAGTTTCACATATAAGAAGAGTTCACTTTATTCCTGTGACTCGATTGAAATTGTAAAGTCTGTGACCTAAACAGTAACGATAATTATAGATTAAGCATCAAGTCACCTGGCGGCTGCCTGGTCGTGTGGTATGCTCTCTGGACTGTCCTCTCGATTGTTCCTGGTTGGAACCCCAGCACATGATCATCTCCCGTCACCTTGCTTGAGGTCTGAGCTGGAGGTAATAATCTTCAGTTCTAAAGGAACATCTGAAACATGTAAAAAAAAAATAATTAAAAAAGTTACATTGTCTGAGTTCTTCTCATTCTAACGTCTGACAACTTTAACCTGGGAGAAACAAATAGCTTCACGTTCCTTATGACGGGTGACAATATATTTAGAAAAACAACAACATACAATTTGACATGTTTGAATTGTCAATCTGTCTCTACCCCTCACTCGTTCAATTATTGCGTTTTGTTTCTTACTCTTTCTCTCTTAGTCCTCTGACAACTTCTTCACTTCTCTTTGTGTTACAAAACTTGTAGTTATTTGTTCTTTGTGGATAGTCTCTGTTAATCCTGATGCTATCACCTCGCCCCCCCTCCCCCCCCCCTCTATTTCTTGCTGCTTGCAATCGTGACCTCAGTGAAGGCGCCGGTGCAATGCCCCCAATGTCTTACGAATGTAGCATCTTAGCGTCTTCCATCCCTGCCACTCAGTAGAACCTTGAGTCGATATCGTCTTAGAGCGCATAGTATTCTTGCTTCTCATGTGCGCTTTTAAAGGAAAACTCCGAGGGGTATTGACAGTTTGACATAATATGTGTTTTGATGTACAGAAAATGAATATATTATTCTTTTTACTTCATTTTCAATAATAACTTCGTAATTGATGCTCTTCTAGTGTATTTTTTTCTGCGCATCCAAAACGGTCAGATTTTACGGGTTTCTATGTGACGTCTCACAAACCTATAAATTGAATTTATTGATTTATTGTATTACCATGAAGTAATAGTTCTAGGTATATGCAGTTAGATCTAGACCTTGTAAGCAAAGAAAAAAAAAGATACGTATTAAGACATGCTTGACTAACCGTGGCAGTACTATCACACCCTGATCAGTCAACACACAACAAGCACTACCATTTGGTAGTCTAGTCATGAGCAACTACACGTAGAATAGGCTAGCCTTACATTGGCCAGTTTGTTCGAATGAGTCATACACACGATATATTTACTTTTGAGGACAGGGAGGGGTGTAGATGATTTTATCTATGTGCCACATCTATGGAGTAGGCCGTCAACAAGCCTATCAGCCACTTAAAGGATGAAAAAATACGATTGGTTAGATCTAGATTTGCTTTCATTATTGTTGAGGGCAGTGGCGTATGCCTAACCTAAAATAAGATAAGTGGCAAACGCTTTATAGCGCTCAAAGTAATAAATCATTGGGCAGCTGTTCTTAAGCATTAGCTTCTTATCCCAAGATTAATTTAAATAACCTTTAGCTTAATTACAAAGCTTATATCAACTCACTCTGTCTGTTTGTCTGTCTGGCCAAAAGTTTGTACACGATATTTCTCCGACATCCGATCTCGGATCAAGCTGACATCTCTCACAATTATTTCTTTTACCTGACACGCAAGAATCAATTTTAGCCAATTAGTTAATAAAATATTGGTAATAAATTACTTTGTTTGTTATATAAAACGAGGGAAAGAAATAGTACTTGATTTAAGTGATGGAATAAGCTGAACTAGTCCTCTTTCTACGGGAAAGAAATAGTACTTGACTGAAGTGGTGGTATATGCTGAATTAGTTCCCTTTACAGATTGTCGTCTGAGGCTTATTACAAATGTAGTTACAAGACTGATCAAACTAATTGATATACGTAATATAAGCTTTGTTTTTTTTAATTGCTTGTTATTATTTACCCATTCAAATACACAACAAGAATTTGAATGATGAATTTTAAAATATTCATGTCATACTTTTATCATGTAATCTTTGACATTATTTGAAAACTCATGTGTCTAAGGAAATATCATCTCCTGGTATATACTCACTGAATGTTCATGTTTGAGAAACCTTATGTTCATGAACATTTCTTTCATCAGCACTCGTCTATTTCTTGAACACATTGAAACCCCTTTACAAAATTCTTATGATGGCGTGTTTGAAGTACCCTGGTTTATATAATAGCTCAAAGAGCGCCTCAATGAGGCCTGCCGCCTTATTTTAAGCCTCTAACTAGGCTTCTCGCCCAGGTAAAAGGCGTTAATTAGAAGAAACTACTGTCAGGGTTTACCTGTTCTCCGGCCCGGACATAATAATAATAATAATTCAGAATTTTTGTTTTGAAAGTTCTTGAAATGAGTTTCATATCTCCTTTTAGTGTTTGTATGTCACAGAGAGCAGTCATAGAGAGCACCTGTTATTAGTTTAAATGGATTTCAACTTAGGTTTGATCTATTATATTTGGGTTTTTAACATTGATTATTTATTTACATTTTAATACTAGTGATGAACTTTGGGTACTGGATATTTTCAAGGCAATCTGAGCAATGTCACGACGCTAGCTAAATTAAAAAAAAATCTTTAAACGGAAGAGCCTTAAAAATAAAAAAAAAAACAGCGTATCCACTTTTCCTTTATTTTTTTTTACCCGGATACATCAACAAGCTAGCTATTTATAGTTTTTACGGACTAGATGGAAATCTCTAATATTTGTAGTCTTTAGAAAAAGTCACAGCTTGTGAATATCTACGTTTAACTGAAAGCCAAATCAAAATGTCCTTATTTCAAAATGGCTTTTTGAATGTTTTTGAAAATGATATATTCAGTTGTCGTTTGAAATGTACTAAAAAAAAGAATACATTAAAAAATAGACCATAGATTTATATGAGCGTGTACGGTGTAGCTACATGATCATACCCAGGAAAATGTATCCCAATGCCGCGGCTCTGCATGAAATTCCTCGACCCGCAGAAAGCCAAGCTTCCTGGGAATGTCACATCTGTATCGATATTCCAAATTGATCTAAACTATCTCCCCCGTAACTTCAGCCCCCAAACCTCCCAGTCCACTCGCAATAAATGAAGTCATCCTCTTTTCGAGAACCACACCTCCCGCCCTCGAGATAAAGTGACCGCATTTGACGATCACCCCGGACTGGGAATATCACAGCGTGGTCGTTAAAAGGGCCTTAGATAATTATTTGTATTGGGCTCTTAGCGTAATGAGGTCAGTTGTGTTGGTCACTCCAAATAGTGAATTGCCTTGCTTAATGGACACTATAGACAACGAGCGCGATTATTCTGTCTCTGGGCCTGAGGGAGTATTACTTAAATGCCTTTTTTGATCCTTTCTTTTCGTAATAACATTGTATGATAATACATTGTGCCTAATCTAATTTGATAACGAACGACAGTTACTCCCCTTTGACCGACTCTCACTGATGTTCTCAATGTATTATCGACCATTGCTCGAGCAAACGCTGATGCTGGATGCAATGCAAGGTCTCTCAACTTGTTTTACTTGTACCCCTGAGCTTAGGACTTGTTCAGAAGTGTTTTCTAAAGGAAATTCAATGTAGCGGACAATAGCTTGAAATAAAGCAAACGTTAATAGGGTGAAAGGAGCTAGAAATTGAGATAAAAAGGGGTTGTAGTAAACGTTGTTCTATGGCTAGGATATAACACATCATGCTGTTAAACACATCCAGCTGCGAGTACCTTTATACTGCTAAACACCTCCAGCTTCGAGTACCTTAATGCTGCTAAACACCTCTAGCTGCGAGTACATTAATGCTGCTAAACAACTCCATCTGCGATTACTTTGATACTGCTAAACACCTCCCAGCTTATGGTACCTTAATGCTGCTAAACACCTCCAGCTGCGAGTACTTTGATGCTGCTAAACCTCTCCCAGCTACAAGTATTTTGATACTGCTAAACATTGCCAGCTGCGAATACTTTGATAAGTTCAACATCCCTCGTCTTGTTAATTTTGGGGAACAAAAGAAATCCACAGACCCTATCAATCCAAATCAATACTCAAGCCTGGATCCCATGCCTCTGCTGCTTTAGTATGCACTATTTAAAGAAAATATGAAGGGTTAGATATCGCCGCGCGATGGGCCTGATATCGTTCGTGGTTTAGATACTACATGTCGAACTAGTGTTGATGTGCATAAACTATATAACCGAATTAACAGAAAGAGAAGGCTGAAAAGCGTTGTATCAATGAGACTGCCCTGGGGGTACTGGATAGGGTCTGTTTGAACGGAGTTTTTTTAGTGCCTTGAATTATTTTATGGAGATCAATTGCAGCCATTTGAAACCTGTCATTTTAACAAGATTTCACCACCTGTCTTCGCCTTCGCCTTCAATTCATTTTGTAGAGTGTGATGGGCCTCATCAAACTATTGAGTTATGTAGACATTTACCATGCAATGTGTTCTCATATGTTGGCCTTCAGCAGAATGGATTCTCAAACTTTGAACGGCGTCGCCGACAATATTTTTGTTTGTACTTATCTTGTATAATTCATCCAGCTAAACGTTGTTGTTTTTTTAAGTTGTAAGAATAGAACTTGAAAAAAGGTGGAGCGGTCGATTTGAATTTTTTTTTCAGAGCTTACTATTCATCCTAGTGAAAAAAAAAAGTCGCAGGTTAAGCCTAATTAAAGCGGCACGGACCAACAAATCTAAAGGAGAAAGCCATTCGATGTAAACTTAACCCACGTACGTTGTACTGGGCGTGACCATCGTAAGATCATTTTCGTGTTCATCAAGTTAATCTTGCCGCAGACCTTTTTATAACGAGAATGATACAGAATTGTTGAAGGAATATCTAGATGTAGAGATATCATTATAGTGTTACGATCTTCTCTACCAGGCCTTCTGTAAACACTGCTCAACACTTCTTCTTCTTCTTCTAACCAGCTTTTTTACTGCTGAGCTGTCAGCTCTTTTGCAGACTGTGCCAAGGAAAAATACTGTGCTGTTTTTTTCAGTTGCTCAGCACTGCCATAAAGGGTGTTGGTTATGTTGGGCTGTAGTGGTAGTAGGGTCTGCCTAAGTTGGATTAGGAGGGGGCATTCAAAAAGGATATGGTTTACAGTTTCATAAGGGTGGGAGCAGTGTCTACAAAGTGGGAGTTGTGTGGGATTTATTTTATTGAGATGATAATTTAAATGTGGTGTATGTCCTGTTCTTAGTTGGAAGATTGTGCATTGCTCTTTGCGGGGGAGGAAGTTAATACTGTCCAGTTTGTTAGGCATGTTCATTTCTTTGTACATGGCTCTGCCTGTGTTTCCTGTTGCCCATTGGTTAAGCCACTCCTCTTTGTAGTTGTTGATTAGCATTGACCTTAGGGTGAGGTAGTTGACAGGTCTATCTGGTTGTTCCATAGATGATCCTGCCTTTGAGAGCTTATCTGCCCTTTCATTTCCCATGACACCAATGTGTCCAGGGATCCACTGTAATATGATGTTGATGTTTAAATTGGTCATCATCTGGTGTATTATCATTTTTAGTGTTGTCAACTCTTTTGGGCTTTTTGAGGTGCTGCTGTTAAGTGCTTGAAGAGTGGATTGTGAGTCTGTAAAGACAACAATATCTGATGGTGCTTGTATTCCTTCGTGTAATTTATTTTCGACTGTCTGCAAGGCTATGGTAATTGCCTCAATTTCAGATTGGAAGTTTGAGCAGTAGTCGCCACAGGGTGCACTTATTTCAAAGTGTATATTTTTGGGGAAGACCAGGAAGGCACCAAGACCGGCATTGATGGTGGCTTTGAAGGCTGATCCGTCGGTGTATATATGGATGGTTGTTTTTGGATAGCTTTCAATTGTTTCAAGCGTGCCTACTTTGAGCTCCAGTGGATTGGATTCTTTTGTCAGGGTGTTATTTATTAAATGTGTTTTAATTGTTGGTTGTTTATAGTTAAGTCCAGGAGTTATGTTTGGGAATCTGGTAATTTTTTCTCTGTTATTGGGTAGATGGTGTTTTAAGGCTAGTTCGTCAGTAAGTTGAATCAGTGTTCTTTGCTTTTTTTTATTGTTTTTCCTATTTCTCTGTGTTAATAGTTTATTTGGATGGTCGTCCTCCAACCTTCTGTATCTCTCAATAGCTTCTAAAGCTGCTCTGTTGCGCCTTAACTTAAGAGGTTCAATATTTGAGTCTATTTCACAGGCAGCTGTGGGAGTGGTTCTCATACCTCCACTGATCAGACGCAAGGCTTGGTTTTGGACTGAGTCCAAAGCTGACTGGTAGGTTTTGTTGGCGGCTACTTGTATGGAGAGACAGTTATCCATGACAGATCTGACGTATCCAGTGTATAACTGTCTTAAGGTTTTCTTTTCAGCTCCCCAGGATGTTCCTGCTAGGTGTTTCATTATGTTTAATCTCTGAGATGCCTTTTCTTTTAAATCAGCCATAAAGTGTTTTAGAGACAGTCTTTGGTCTAATTTTACACCAAGATAAGTTGGATTTTCTTCTTTATTTATTGGCTGTGAGTCTATTTTTAGGATGTAGTTTCTTTTTGCTATTTTGTTGCTGTGGCTAAAGATTGAATAAACTGACTTTTCTTTGTTTATTTCCATTTTCCATAATTTTGAAAACGTGGAGATAGTTGTGAGGGCTCTGTTTAATTTGGATCTAGTCAGCACTGGATATTTCTCTGTTGTCCAAATTAGGAGATCATCTGCGTAAAGTGCCTTATTGACTGAAATGAGGTCTGGGAGGTCATTCATGAAGATTAGAAAGAGTGTACAGCTAAGGGCTGAACCTTGCGGTAGGCCTTCTTCCAAACTTTTTTTACTAGAGATGGCGCCTTCAAATCGGGTTTGGATGGTTCTGTTTCTTAGGAAAGCCCTGATCCAGCTGTACATTTTTCCATGGATGCCCATTTTTTTCATCTTCAAAAATAGACCTTTTCTCCACACTCTATCATAGGCTTGTTGCAAATCTATAAATACTGCTGTAGTGTGTTTGTTTTCGTGGAACCCTTCTATTGTGTCCTGGATAAAAAGAAAGAGGTGGTCTTCTGTTCTACTTGCTTTCCTGAAGCCAGCTTGTGAGTTGTGGAGTGAGCAAGTACTTTCTAGCCACCAATAAAGTCTGTTATTAATCATTTTTTCTGCCATTTTGCCAATGTTTGATGTTAGAGATATTGGTCTATAGCTTTTAGGGTCTCCTGGTGGATTATTTTTTTTTAGGATGGGTATTATGTTTGCAGTTCTCCATTCCTGTGGTATGTCTCCTGTTCTCCATGTATAGTTGATAAGATTGAGTATGCAGTTTTGGGCCTGCCATCCTAGTCCCCGGATCATTTCATTTGTTATTTTATCTGGTCCAGGGGATTTTCTTAACCTAAGGTTCTTTTGGGCAGTTTTGAGCTCATATAGAGTGAAGGGAGCGTCAAAGATATGACAGCTGACAGTTGGAGCTTGTTCTTCTCTTTTTAGGATATTGCTAAAAGCCTGGTCCAGTTGTTTTCTTGGTTTCGACTTATTGATGCTAGCAAAGTATTTATTGAAGGTTTCTGCCTTTTTTAGATTTTCTGTAATTAAGTCATCAGTGTCTTTTAATGGTTGGGGGTTAGTAATTTGCTTTTTTCCTGCTAGCCGATGCAGAAGGGTCCAGGCCTTTCGACCATCCTTATTTAGGTCTAGTTTTTCACATGTTGTGGTCCAGTTTTTCTTTTTTTCTATTTTAATTTTGTATCTAATTAGACCTGTTAATTTATTGTACATGGTCTTGTTCTCTCTAGTGGGGTTTATTTCTACAGTCTTCCTGGCCATGTTTCTCTCTTTTACTAAATTGTTCAGTTCTGGTGTCCAAAAAGGTTTGTATTTTCTGACTTGACCTCGAGGAATGTGTTTTTTTGCTGCTGCTAAGATGTTAGAGACTATAGTTGCATAGGTTGAGTTGACATCTGTCTCGATTATGCTTGATAGTCTTGAGTCTGTTTCTTGTGAAAAAGCTGCCCAGTTTGCTTTTTTATAGTTCCATCTAGTTGTTTTTCTGTGTTGGTATCTACCTGGTGTTCCAATATTGAGGAGTATAGGCCTGTGGTCGCTACCTATGTCTTCAAGAACTGTAAGTTTAGAAGAGTTGATAATATCTGTAGAGATAAAGGTTAGGTCAGGTCTGCTAGTTGTGTTGTGTGCTCTATGAAGGAATGTTGGAGGTGATGTTTTATTTTGCAGAAGTTGGAGGTTAGAGGCATTTGTTACATCCTCTATTTCTTTGCCACGTTTGTTGTAGTGTGGGTAGCCTAGGGATGGTGCGTGTGCATTGAAGTCACCAGCTATTATTGTCCTTGTGTAGTGTGGTAGTTTTATGTCTATTTCTGCTGTTGAAGATGGTGGGCAGTAGAAGTTTTTGATAGTATATTTGGTTCCTCCTCTCCAAAGAAGTATTTCTTGCATGTCTATGTCGGTATTGTTCTGTACATGTTTTACTGTTGCTTGGGTGTCGTTTCTAATGAGGGTCATAATTCCCTGACATTTGGTGCAGAGGCATCTGTACTGTGTGTAGCCTGTAATATTTATTTTTTTCTTGGGCAGTAGTGTTTCTTGTAGTATCGCTATGTGAATATCTTGTTTCTTGAGTATGTGTTGGAGTTCTGTTATCTTGTTTTGTAGGCCTAAGATGTTGAGTTGCAAGAGGTTTAAGTGTTTGCTGTTTGTCTGTTTTTTATTTCCGGTAGCTGACTTATCGCAGGCTGTCCCGGAAGAAACTGCCATGCGCAGACCTTTTACGAGGCGACGTCTGAGCTCGTATGAATTTTTCTTAATTTTTCTTGGCATTTGATGTAGGCTGGGTGTTCCCTCAGGCTTTTTATATATTTTCCCCGCTTTTTAAGGGAGTTTTCAGTCCTGGCAAAATCTGCTCCACTACCGAACTAAAAGGACATCTGGGTTTGAAACTGTATAAAACTGGAATATTCATGGGACAAGGTGGGGTTGGCCAATGGTCCATTCTCCGCCATCCACGGGGCTCTCCAATTGAGACTATTTTGTAAAAGAGAAGCTTAAGGTGGACTGTGCCCTGGGTATGCCCTGTGGAATCGTCACATCCTGGATCCAGGCCCCTTCACGCTATCACATTCACCAGTTCCAGAAAAAAACTTAAATGATGGGTTTATATCCAGCAGTAGAGTGTGTTGGGACATAGACCTCTGTCTGGAATAGTGCAGTCCAGACCTCCGTCAAAAAGCACCTAGAGGGGGGGAAGCTCCACTATTATTCGTCCTAGTGAGATGAAATGCAAGTGGAAAGGCAGTGGGGTTATTATTTACTCTTGATCATTTCCAAGCCCCGATACCCACACGGGGAAGTCGCCACAAAGTGGAGGTTTGGATTCAGAGTTTTCCTTCTCCTAGATGGGTTGCATTATTCAGGCTGACGTGCCCCATCATCACGAAGCTAAAACTGGTTTTGAGGCGCCAGTGTTCCGCCTTTCACCCCTTCTCCTGTCAGTTTGTAAGAACAGGTTCCGCCGGATTTTGGAAAATCACACGTGAAGGCCAGGAGCTGGATTTGACCGTCAGAGGCATTTAGAGACGCAAGCCATGGGAGCATTTCTTAGAAAGTGGGAGCTTATCCCCACTTTCACCCCCGGCATTGACAGCCCTTTGGAACCCTTGCTCAACACAACACATCTAACTCAAGAACTTGACAACTAGAGTTTCAAAAATAGTGTGTTAGTTTAATCACAAATACATCAACAGCCAATGCTACACAGTTGGCCACACTAACTTCAAATGCTTTGTTGTACTAAGCCAAACTGCTGTCTAAACAGACATGTGTCTCTGTGTACTCCCTGACTAGTACAGCCAAATTCTCGAGGACTCACAGTGTAATGTCCTTACTGACTTGCCCTGGACTGAACTGTCCTTTTTTACACACTTTCTCTCGTCCGTGAAGACTTTCGATTACATGACCAAAACATGGGTCATATTTGCGTGTACTAGTCGTACTATCCTTTGTCCATTCACATTAACCCTATCAGTCCGCTTCAAGTTACATAATATTTGAAGATATTTTAATTACCATCTAGATGTAGAGACGTAATCTTAAAGTTTTCTTGGACAATTGAAAAGTTAACTAAGCCAATAACATGGCGGATTTTTTTTAAAAAAAGCAAAACATGTTTTTAAATAAAATGCTCAAATTTTGCGATTCGAAATCTGCTAAACATTGACCTATGATTGATTTATAATACAAATCAATGAATGACGTGAAACATTTACGACTGGACTGAATTCCACTCCAAAAGTATCTGTCTTTTTGTCCTTTAAAAATAATTTTTAAAAAAGCTAGCGTAGATAATCGTAAATAGGTCAGGAAGACTCAAGTAAGAATGTTCTTATGGATCAGCCTTATGGCCCTAATGCCTCCTTATACCCTTACTATATTAAATTCGAGGTACCCAAACAGTCACAAGTTGGGATGTAGTCGTCATACCCTTAAAACGATATTTAAAAAAAAACAAAGCTTATATTTAGTGTAGTTGTATCAATTAGTTTGGATCAGTCATGTATATATATTTTGTAATTTGTACTAGATCTCGAGTAACAACCGCGCAATTACAAATATTTTGAAAATCTTTTTACCTTTCTTATGAATTTCTCAAATAGCTTTCCAAAAATGGCGTTTGTTTGTACTAGCAGAATTTTGGTATAGGCCTACAGATTGAAAATGTCCAGTTAAGGAAGGCGTTAGATTTAAATTTTAGCAACTAGATCTACAACCAAATAATGATAGGACTTGGACACAAGGAAGATGAAAGTGGTTATTGTTTAATATTATTTCATCTCTGGTTAAGGCTTGCATTTGTCATGATTCTAACTCTGGTTTTGTTAGCGTTTATACTTTTATTTACATCTTTTCTTTTTTCATGGTATTTCTGTAAGAATACAACTATGTCGAGCTCAGATCCTGGACATCGATGCTATTTTCTAAACCTAGAAACAGGAGAGCGGTACTTTGTGTGGGCGTCAAAAAAACTTTGATGCGAGCCTGTGTCCACCTGGGGAATAGATTTGCACCCACCTGGTTGTACTGAGATGATCCCAACGTGAAGATAATATGCTCCCTCCATGAAACCAAATTTCGAGTTTACTAATGATTATCACTGATTGACATTACTAAAGTTCTAATATACGGATGTTGAGTACTTAATTATATAAAAATAGTTTGTCTTCGAGTCCGAAGATTAATGAAGAATGCAGTATTTCCCGTGGATACGCAGCCCCAGTTGTGACCTAAATAGTTTGCTTTTATACCTAAATATGCATGAAGTTCCCCTTTTAGACCTATGGGGTCACGAAAGTGTTTATGTGTTAAACACAATTGCCTTTAGTTTTCCCCAACTTATGTTAGAGCTGGGTGGATTCAGAGGTGCCCAAAAGATCTTGAAATTAAAAATTAAACTAGAACTAAGTGGGGAATACGTCTTTATCTACCCAGAAGGTAAATCCGAAGGACCCAAAGTCCAAAGAACATCTGGGAATTTAGTTTCTTTGAAAAAAAAAGAAGAAATTTCTCTTAATGAAATACAAAGTTTAATTGCTCAATTAGTAATCATCAAAAGATTGAAAAAAAAATTAACACAATTTCAGAACGATTTAATGGGCACACAGTCTTTGTAAACGAAGCTATCTGGTACGTGATTACCTTAAGAAGTTATCCTGTAACTGTGTAGCTCCTGCCAAGTGACTAGCATTACCATTTACGTTGGTCAATCATGTGACATGTTCCAGTCAGCATAACCATTTGCATAAGTGTCATCAAATATATTCCCTGCAGAATCTTGGGCTTTGACCCTTAATATTATTATTATTATTATAGTTTTTATATAGCGTTACTTTTATGCTTATAACATTGCTCAGGGCGCTATGGTCCAATCTCATTTGTGGACCAGTGGGGGGAGGAGGGTATCTAGGAGTTGATTTTCCGTGCTGCAAACCTTGAGTCCCCTTCTAGGTAGCCAAGCCAAGTTCAAGCGCACTTAGCCTCTCGACCACGCTTCCCACTATACCGTATTTCTGAAAGCTAATTTCTTAGAGATGTTCATCTGTGACGGAAAATCTAATTCGCTATCTTCTTGATGTATCCGTACACAGAAAAAAACGGAAGTTCTGATTCGATTTTTTTCTTTGTTTTATTTAAAAGTAAATGAGAATTATTACAATTCCTCTTATTAGCTCTAAAACTCTTTCACGTTCAAAACTTAGCTTGTTGGGTGGACACGGATCTTGAAAACTGCCCCAACGATTTCCCGAGAAATTAGTCAATTTATGCATATCTAATGTAGAGTTTTACATGGGCGTAACGTGGATTTTTTTTTCAGGGGCTAGTGGATATGGGTGGGGTAATTTTTTTTTAAACCTACCATTGATTAGCAACATTTAAGAGCGAAGTAAATGCTCTTACAAAAGGTCATCAGCTTTTATACCTAAATAAGAGCGATTGTCTTTTAAATAAACAATTTGTTTTGCGCACTTTTTTTCAGCACTGTAAAATCTTATTTTCTAAACTTTTCCGTTTTTTTTTCTCAATTATTTGGCAACATTAAAGTTAAATAAAGCGTCCTTGACCTCGTTAAGTCGTGAAGATCTCCAATAGTGTGTACGAATTGAGAATAAATTAGGACACAGTTAAATGGTACACTCCGTTAGTACTAGATGAGCTCCAGGTGCTGAGGCTATGTTCATATCATCTAGAACTTGTCTAATGGTTCCTCTATGGACCGACTTGAAAGGCTTGCTTCATTAAAAAAAAGTTATGTAGAATATGTCTGCTCTGGAACAGGGTGTCAGAACACAAACACGTGGGTATAATCAAAGAGTATGAAAGATTCTCTATCCATGTAACGCCTTCCATGATGGCGAGACATTGATACAGGGGAAACAACTTTTACACTTTTTATTTCCGCAGAGATCGTGCTTTGTGTCGGGTTGTTGTTCTTTTTACATAGATGACCTAGTGTTGTTTTCATGTGTGAAGAATTCACGTAAATTAGAGCTAGATCTGGACGTAATGGAATTTTATTGTGTGGAGCAAATTGAAAGTGTATTGTCTGTTTAATACTTAGGATTTATTGATCAGTATTTGTAAATAGAGCCAGGTGTGTATTATTTATTATTCGATATATAGAAGTATACTCTTAGAACTAGAAATGTGCAACAGTAATGTAGAATTTGTTGGATTAAACAAGGTTTTCTACCGGTCTATTAATTACGACTTTTTTGACAACTTTGTTGACTTTAATTCGATCGTATGAAAATGTAAATATTGTAAATTTTTTAAACTGGTGTTTTTGTGACTAGATCTCCTTTCTAGTTGTGCAATTATATGGTTCAAATAGCGTCATTGAGTGAGGCGATCAATCTCTCGTTTTTTCTCTCACTTCCTCCTCCTCTCTCTTTCTCTCACTCCCACCCTCCCTACTCTCTCTCTCCCCCCTCTCTCTCTCTGCCTCCCTCCATTCCTGAACAGTTCAGCTGATCTTATCTAAGTTGTATCTTCTCTATTAAGTACAGTCATTAAAACAGATGCAGTGTATAGTGATTATTCATTTGGAAAACTTAAAGCGTTTGTTCACTAAGTGAGACCTCGCGTCTTGTGACTCCAACAAACTTGCCAGCACAAATGTGGACAGTTGGGTCCCAGCTTCTGGTTGACTCTAGGATGTGTTCTGTGACTCCAAAGAACAGCTTCTTGTTGACTCTAGAATGTGTTCTGTGACTCCAAAGGACAGCTTCTTGCAGCACTGCTGAGATGAACAAGATGCAATGGATACTGAGGATGTTCGCAAGCTGCCGTACATTGAGGAGGACTTTGACGACTATCTCCTGGCTTTGTTTTATAGGTTTCCATGTTCTACTTCCGAGTGTACAGGTTTGTCTTCTGGCTTTTTGTCTGTATGCTTGTCTGTCTTTGGATTACTAAACAAAATCTTTTTTTTTTATTTACTGATATGTCTTACTGAGCTCATTTTGATGTTTTAGTCACCATTTTCTCTAAGGCTGCATGTTTATGCCTATATGTGCATTCAACTCTGAGGTTTTACAGCATGTCGCTACATGGGAATATGTGCATTCCTTTGCATATTAATTTATTCATAAGTATATTTAGTGTTTTTTCTGCTTGATTATCTCCCTTGTGCTTGGCAATTATTTCTAACTCTATGCATCATTATTACTAACAAGTGCTCTTACTTACTCTTACTCTTACGCTGAAACGCCGTGTCCTTCATTTCTGCACATTCTTCTGTTTTTATCTCCACACATCGATGATATCACAAATCTAGGTGGACTACTCAACCTGTTCACCCATCTCCCCAAGGATCGTTCATCATACCTTTGTATTTGTCTGAAAGGAAGTTGTCCCGTGGGACAAATGTCACACAAATCTGGAAATGCCAGGGTAAAGACATAAAAAAATCTTACGGCATACTGATACTGCTTCAGGAAATCAATTCAAAAGCTGATAATTTAATTCGATTACCGTTCTATTTCTCTCTCTCTCTCTCTCTCTGTCTCTCTCTCTCTCTCTCTCTCTCTCTCTCTCTCTCTCTCTCTCTCTCTCTCTCTTTTAACAACTCTTCATTCTCTAGACAGCCATAAAAATTCTTGTAATTCCATTTAGTAACATTACGTTCAGTTACATGATGACACACTTAAATGAATAAGTAATGAATAAAATGGCGGCTACTAATCTTCTAAATATTTATTTTGTTTGACCGTGAACACTATGCTCTCTGAATTTCAGATCTTTTTGTCTTTCAAATTCTTTGTTCATTTGTTGTTTTTTTCTACGCCCCCTGCGTAACACACATCATTTCAGGTCTCTGAAGTCGGATGGAGTATTGTCCTTTCCACAGGGTACTGGAAGAACTACCATCAATCGGATGGAATATTTATGTGGAAATAATGAACTGCTTTGAGTAGCTTATCCCATCTCTAGTACTGTGACGAATATGGCTGTCACTCGTTTTAAATGGTCCAATCAGTCAATGGACACGTGAGAGTAGACTGCAAGTCATACTAGTCTTCCGTCACGTGGTCCAACTTATTTGATATCTAATGACCTTTCCAAGTTCTTTTGCCCAGCGGTAATGACTAAATGACTATGCCCCCCCCCCTCCTCTATACACTTAGGAGAAGGTCAGTCTACTTAGCCTGAGTGTCTCTTTGTGCCCTTTTACTAAAGTTCCTATGTAGACATAATGGGATATGTTGTAAGGAATACTTTTGTGTTACTTTTTCTTCTGGCCATAAGTCAAGTACCTTTCTCTTCTGACCATAAGTCAAATAACCTTCTCTTGTAACTATAAGTCAAGTAACTTTCTCTTCTGGCCATAAGTCAAGTAACCTTCTCTTGTAACTACGTCAAGTAACTTTTTCTTCTGACCATAAGTCAAGTAACTTTTTCTTTTGACCATAAGTCAATTTACTATCTTTTCTTACCATTTGTCTGTGTCAGTGTTTATCCCTTAGTCTGTTGGACTGTCGGTGCACCATGCAAGACTCGCTGACCGTTTTTCTCCATTCCTTTCTGTCTTTTGCCTTTGACCATAAATAAAGTTATTTTCACTTCGGAGCATATGTTAACTCTTTCTCTCCTAGCTGAAGATACCAACGTCGATTCCACCAGAATGTGGTAAATAATTGCGGAGAGAAAGAGTTAAGTTCTTTTTACTTCAGACTATAAATCAAGTTAGTTTCTCTTCTGATCACAAGTCTAGTTTCCTATTCAATGAACCCTTTCTCATTTCACAGTTTTTAGTTGGGATTTTTTAATTACCACTTCTAGGGTGTGAAGGCAAATACCATCTTAACCCCTTTTTTAACGAATCTATCGTTGACACCCTTTGCTGCATTCTAAAGCTAAAACTGACCTTTAAAAAAATCGAGTTTAAGGTTCGGACCTTTATAATCATTCGGATAGTGACAATCATTCGGACAGTTACAATCATTCGTGACAATGAACTTACATTTTGTCAATGCGGAAAATTGTATAGGAAAATAAGAAATATGATTTTTCTTTCAACTTTAAAGATTTATTTCGTCAAATTATATAGAGATCTGTATAATTAGTCGAATTCTAATCTTAGGTCTAGTGCTATTGGTCTAACGTCTAGTTCAGCATGCTATGTTCTTGTCTAATTCTTTTTATTCTTGCCTAATAAGTCCACTGCTAGGATCTGATATATGAGCAGAATAGCACTAGGACAATTGGCTTGGTGGTGTGTCAGAGACATTCTGTCATTAAACTAATTGGGTGTCAATAGATAAAAAAAAAAGTAAACAGACCACACTGCTAGGTAGTGTACTCGTACAGTACTGGCCATGTCTCCCTGGCACAATTAGCCCTTGGCTTCTAAAACAATTGGCCATCTCTATCAATAATAACCTAAAAGGGGTTGCTTTTAGCTCCTAATTTGTTGACATTGTTTCCCTGCCAAGAGAGATAGTGAGCGCTGACCACATCTCCCCCCCCCCAGGTTTTAGTTACGTACATTCTCCACCCCCCCCCCTTGTTCTATTAGGTAATGCTCTATCCTTGTATCATTTTATTTTCCCGCCTTTCAGTCCAGAACGAGGCTGTCGTGGGAGGTAGATATGACATTCAGAGAGTATTGGCTATTTGTTGGCCGGAGTGGGGGCGATCGATATGTACGCTCCTCTAGTGGATGATCCCAAATTTCTTATGTATCCTCTTTGATCCCTGGCAGCCCCCCTCCACCGCCCCTGTATAACCGTCCCCTTTGGCCTCTCTTCATTTCCCTCATGAAAGTGTCTTGTGTAACCGGCTTAGTGCTTTCTTACGGCGTTTAATTGATCTGTGTTCGTTCTAGCGTTTTATACTGTGTTGGTAGCCTCAGATTTCGTTGCTTGACTTTGATTTCGTGTCATTTATGTGTTCCTTCTAGCTGTATGTAAATGGACATAGTACTTTAAAGTGATTGTATTATTTCGTACAGTTTTATATATATATATATACACACTCTAGTTCGATTGTGTTTAGCATATATACAATCGTTTAGTTTTAGTCTATTAGTGATATAACCGTACATGCAAGTCTATAGATATTTAGGTGTGTGTATCTGTTTAGAGAGAATTTAGATTGTCTGGATGGGGGGTTGTGACTATTCTGTGATCATCTTCCCTTGTAGTTGAGTCTCCAAGAGCGTTTGTGTTATAGTCGTTATGTTTAAAGTAGATGTAACAGTCTTAAGTTGGTTCACAACTTGTATGAATGTACTGTACATTGTATGTATGTTGATTCTATTTACTAGTATTCCTATGTACTTTTCAATGATGTTATGAAGAACGCAGTAATTTAGATTAGTTAAGTGTGTATGTGTGTGTTGAAACTGGTACTTTCCAAGTGTCAGACTGTATTTTTTTCAAACTGCTGAATCTGTTATTTAAAAAAAAATACTCCCATGGCAACACAATTCTGTGACGCCGGTGACAGTAGGTTTCTATTTTATTAAATACTGAACTAGTTATGACTCATTTCTGTAGTTTTCATCTGTTTATATATTTGTTACCCCAATGCATTCCTGATTCTTTCTCTTTATGATGAATTGCGATTATATTTATTTATTTTGTGCTTATTTAGACTTCATCAGCCAGTGGAACTTTAGTTAGCAAGGTCAAAACCTGACATAAATCTCCGGCTCAGTATTTGACTTTGACTTTTAAAGTGATAACGTGATATAATTGATAGATACATGGTCGTGATGTATGCTCGCTTGACTGGCGTTCGGTCGTCGCGATTGTCCCGTGCTATCCCTAACCCATACCCTGCCCGCTGCCTTCCCCTGTCGTCCTGCGGGAAGTTTTAGCTAGGATTGGGATTATCTTCAACTCGGAATGGAACGTGTGAAAACTGTAATACAACCAACCAAAACACTTTAGTAATAAACCCAATGTTGAAGTTGGTCCTCTAGTTTGTCTTTTTGTACAAGGAACAACTCATGTACAAGAAAAATTAATTCCTTAAACATTTCAGTAGACTCGGACTACAAACGTGTGTAAATCCACTGTTGCTGTACACATTTGTCTCAGCTAATGTCAGCAATAATAATAATAATAACAATAATAATAATAACAATAATAATAATCTAACTTTTCCAAGTTCTTGGGAACGCGTGGTTCAATTATTTATGACATTCTAATTACATCTAGTGACCTGACATGAGACTTACAGATCAACAGACTTGTGGGTCAGTTCGTGAACAATGCAAGCGTTTTATGAGAAGCTAAACTTGAGAACTAGATCTAGATGTCTTGTAGGTTGTTTCACTTTGACATCGGAATAGTGTCTTTGAGCAAACTATTGTCTGTTTTCTTTAATGAAACAAATTTAATGCAGGTTTTTTTTTCACAAAAAGCCACTTAAATACCCACATTTCTATCGAATACCCCAAATTATATCTGTCGAAGACTATACAGATGTCCAATAACCACATAAGAAGAGGAGGCGTACCAAAGTTCCGAAAAGCTGGTTTCAAAAGAGATTCCAATTTAGAATCGTTTCATTACCAAAGTTTCTATTTTTTCTGGTTTGACTTTTAAGGTTTGACTTTTAATAATGCGATCAAAACCAACGCGTTGATACAGGCCTTATTGATGGTAGTGAAGAAAAGTTCATTGTAAAGATTAGTCCACTCTGACGATAAGTTCATTCTGAAGATTAGTTCATTACGAAGATTAGTTGATTGTGAAGAATAGTTCATTTCGAAGATTATTTCATTGTGATTATTAGTTCATTATTAAGATAATTTCATTTTGAAGGCATCTAGCCTTGTGAACATCTAGCCAGAC